>QGMI01000762.1:0-19435 GCA_007821535.1 Lachnellula occidentalis | reverse complement strand
GTTGGGGGCGGGGTTTGAGGGGCGGGGGCAGAGAGAAAGGGGCAAATGCTAATTGGATGCGCACAGCGGATGTACCGAATCCCATGTTCTTCATGCCGGGCACGAAGATGTTGTTTGGAGACGCCAAGGTTTCGTGTGATGCTATCAAGGGGGCGTTGGAGGGGAGGAATAAATTGTTTGATGTTTAGGAGTGGGGGTTGCTTCTGCATGCATGGATATATCGATAACTTATGGAGGACAATGAGTGGGGGGTGAGATGTGAATATGGACGAGGAGTGTTGGGATCGGCGCGAGGTTTTGGGAGTATTGTTCATCAGGGGGTTTAGTTCTGCATGGTGGTATGGCTGGCATAGTATGCGCTGCATTATATTATAGTTGGTTTCATGGTGTTTTGATTATGATTCAATGACTTCATCACGTCTGGCAACGCAACGCGTTGGTATGAAGGGATACAGGTTCTTTCTATCAGCAGTAAGCTTGATGACTATTGGGTTGGTAAGAGTTGCCTGTTTGATCGATTGTTGGCTTTATATTCTTTACTTTTTTGCTTTCACTTTTACCCTACTTATCTGCAAATATTGACTATATCTCTGCCACAAGCGTCTTGTCATGCTCGGATGTGCTTTCTTCTAGGTTGGCGACTGCTCGAAGTGGAGATTTGAAGACGAATCTTGCTTGGGGTTTGAAAATACCAGAAGTATCACGGTATAGAGGCACCATATGATGTTGTGGAGCTTAAACATTATAGTACCCAGCGCCAATATTGCTTATCTAAGCCAAATCATATATATAATACAAGCTTCAATCGCTTTCTTCAAGTTTTCTTTCTTCCTCTCTTTAGATCAATGATAATTACATTCTCACCTACTCTATATTTCACTTTACATGCCAAATCCTGATTTATCATACTACGTGATTCAAAGCAAGTCGCTCTTTCCCTGGTAGGCATATTAGTCACTTGGTAAGATCGAGGCATATGGAAGGTACGATTATCTTTTGTTTGGTTTAAGCTGAATAAGATCCTGCCAGAAGTTTAATCCTCGAAATCAAAAATGCTCATGATCCTCCTCGCAACACCCTCAGCAGTGTCAGCATCATGTATCCAAACCTCCATTCACGTCCAAATGACTGAGTCGAACAAGGTTTCCAGTATTCTCACAACTTTCCCTCTAGCTATGGCTGCCGGTACCTTTCTGACGCTTGGACAATTGCTTCTCGAGATCAGCAGCCCGCTTCTTGAGCTCAGAATTCGTGTCCTCGAGAATAGTAGCCATCTCCTTCAGTCGATTCTGTTCCTGGGCCATGTTACGAATAGCGTCCTGGTCAAGAATACTCTCTTCCTTCAAAGAGCCAACTTGAGCCTTCAACACCCTTACTTCCTCCGTCAGCTGGTTGCGAATAGTTCGCTCATATGTCTCTGCCTGTTGGTTGGTTCTGAACGCTCGGATATGCGTGTTTTCGGCGCGCGATTCCTTCAATTGGATCTCCGAGACCTCAAGACGCCGCAATAAACTGTGTTTCTCCGTTTACAAGTAGCAACATTGGCTTCCGCGAGATCCAAGTTCTCACGCGCCATCCCCCATTCCATGTTGTTGGCTTCCAATTGTGTCTTGGCGGAAGATTTGAGCTTTTTCTCGAGTCTTTCTTGTGCTTCCATGTTTTGCACATGCTCACGCGACATCTTCCTTTCTGCCATCTCTAGCATCTCTGTCAGCTTGGCGATTTCTTCGGACTTGAGTGAAGACTCGGCTTCTACTTCGTTCAACTTATAGAGCAACAATCTTGAACCGTTGATGGGACGTTTGTGGGTTGCCTCCGATACGTATCTGCCACTTGACGAGGTTTGGACAATAATGCTACGCATTCTTAATCTTTCATAGCGATATGACTCAAAGGTAGATTAAGTTTATGGATATCTGGGTTCGTAAGTCATTGAGTCTGAACTGGCTGGTATAGGGAGTGTTTTGGGTCGGTAGGTGGATCCACTAGTGTTTGTTTGTCTTGATGAAGATACGTAGCAACGTCTGATGTTTTGATTATTAAATTGGATTGTCGATTATAGGTAGAGCCAGCTTATTGGTTTTGATATCATATACAATCGAGCCATCTCATGATATCAGTGACTTGCAAGTGAGGCGGAAGACCAAACCTTTTACTAAGAACCTAACACCACTTCAAGGGATAAGTACGCTCGGGTTTTGATATTCAGGACTTGAAACCAAGGCACTCGAAATATGAACCGGAGGTCTTGACTCCAGTTCTACATCATAGAAATCTATTGTCGTGGGGTTGCGATGCGCCACCACGTGATAAATAGTCAGGTGCCTAAGCTGGGGGAAGCCTTATAAAATGGGGTTTCTCTACTCACTTAGAACACCATCCATTCTACAATACATTTTATTACAACCCCTTATTATTTTACTTATTAATTATGAGTGTTCTATAAGTCAGATCCTAGCCATAGAGTTCGCGGTTGTGTTGCCCCTCAACACTATCATTCGTGTCACGATCAGGGTGCTACGGACTCGCTAAATGTATATATAGTATGGCCAGTGCTTTTGAGGTTATTCGCCAGCTTCCAATTCCCGTACATTTAATTCGTCTCTTCATAAATTATTTTAATTGATAACACCTTTATATTGGTATTTCATGAATTGTGGCAGTCCAGCTGCACTCCAAGGAAGTTTGCTGACGACTTCCGAGAAGATATACATCAATATTGGCTTGCCAAAGTATACGCGAATTTTCAATCTTGTAAGAACTTTAGAATATTGAATTCTGTTTCAAGTCAAAAACAATAAGAGATCATCGCAGACTTGTGGATCAGAAGTGCTTCCACGGGGAATGTCTCAATCAAACATTGCAATTCACCGCCCATATGGCAGAATCAACATCTCAATATGCTATTAGCCAATTGATGTAGATGGCTTCTTGTGCTTTGGGACATACAAACCGCTGTCACCGCTCTGCTTGATTGGCGCTAGTGTCCAGGTATTTGATCTTCCTCATGACAGGATAAATAAGTTCTCCCTCCTCAACTCCACTTCAACGGTTCAACCTCACACTCATCAACATGGCGAAATACGACTCCGACGGAGAAGAATATCGTTTTCACGAACACTTAGAATACGATGCCCTGACACGTCCTTCGAGTCCTCTCACGAGCACCGGGAGCTCAGATATCCAAGTATTGCATTCACTGCCACCCGCTTCTTACTCAGGTTCCGATCTCGGCGAAAGCTCTATTGGGAACCAAGAGCAATTCATGACTGTACCACCAGTGAGCGATGGTGAGTGTAAGCCTGTGTCAAAGATCAAGAGCGCTCTAACAATTCTTAGTCGAGGAGGAATTCCCAGAGTACAACAAAAGGACGGCGCAGGCCAGCAACTTCACAGAATCCAAAATTGCTGAATTCACTGGAAAGATGCATCCCGAAAAGCGAATCCCTTCGAAAGAAGAAGTATGGACGAAGGCAGGACTTCTCAAGTTGAATCTCAACGACAAGTAAGTAGTCCTTTTAGAAACAGTCATGAGATACTGTCTCAACCTGTTACCCTACCATACGAATTAATACATGCTGATACTAGACTTTGAACTTCAGGAGTGTTGATTGGGATTTTATAGCTAAAAAGGATCCCGGTATAGTCTGGAGCATCTGGCTGAAAAAAATCACGGAAGATTGGGATTTCCAACAAAACATCCTTCATTGCCCAGTGACTATCAGGGCTTGCTTAGTTCCCCCTATGTTCTGTACATTCAGCGGTTTTTGGAATCACCTGCAGGCCAATTTCAGTGATGCCATTGACGAGCACCGAATCTACAGTAGAAACAAGTATGCAGGCAATGCTGAGCAGTCGTTCTTTGAGACTTTGAAGAATCATATGGACGAATCAAGGACAGATACCCTCGCAATCTATGCTGAGGTATCTGAACCTATGTTGGAGGTTTTAGAGCTTGGGAGACGCCTTCTACGGTCTTATGTAAGTCATTTCACCGGGCCGGGAATGTTTGTTCACCCCTAACACTTATACCAGCTCAGCAATGTTGGCGAAGTTCTCGAAGACTTAACATCCCCCAATAGCGACCATTCCTTATCATATCTACCATCCGAAGCCGTCCTGACTCAAGTCCCAACATTACCAGAGAACACCATGGTGAAGATTCCTACGATTGCTGGGTTTTCTGATGACTTATCCGATTTGAAAGATGCAATAGCTCTTGAGTCTGCAGCAGAGCTGCAAGAGAGTAGAGCCCAGCTGGTCAAAGCTAGAGATCAGTTAGATCTAGCAAAGGATTCTATTGCAGCACTGCAATTCTCTCATTGTCGAGAAATTACCACGAAGGAAGAAGAACTCAAACATTCGAACAACCAAGTACTTCAGACGTTGCAGATGAAAGCTACAGCGACAGAGACAAAGCTGGCGTCATTAACCAAGGAATGCAGCCGATGGAAGGAAGAGTTGGATTTAAAGAGCAAAGAACTGGAAAAGTCCCTTGAGTTCCGTCATCAGCAGCAAGAGGGACACCAGCGAGACGTCAAAGCCAAAGACGACCTGCTTCAGAAGGCAATTCTTGACGCAAAGATAGCCAGGAATGAGCTCTCGCAGTTTCAGAAGCAAGCCCAGAAGCATATCAAGAAGACACAGACCGCCTTGAAAGATGTCCAGAAAGAACTTGAGGCCAAGGATATGGAGCTGGGAATGGTCACTGGCAACCAGTCGAACGTCGAGGCTCGAGCAGCAATCGCGGAGGCTGCGATGTTGGGTTTGAAGGCAGAGATTAAAGATTTGAAGAAGCAGAAAGAGGAGCTGAAGAGTGAAAAGGCTCGTCTCTTCTCGTTCAAGACCAATCCCCAGATCGAAAAAGACAAGATCCAGAAAGCCGTCAGAGAAGCAGTCTTGGCCAAAGCTGCAGAGATGGATTTGAAGATCGTTGGCAAAGATGAGGACATCGCTGCCAGAGACGCCGAGATCCTGGTTCAGAGATTCGAACTTGCACAGTCCGAACGAGCAAGAACTGTTGATCAACGCACGATTCAAGAGCTCTCCGGTGACAAGTCTCGCCTGAAGCAGCAACTCGAGGAGAAAGAATCGAGTCAGGATGGGAAGGACGCCAAGGGACTTCTGTTGGAAAAGAAATTGCAAGTTTTGAAATTGCTTTCGAACACCTTCCACATAGAAGTTGAGAAAGTTGTTTCGTCGCCGCAGCTAAACATACTTACATAGACTCTTGAGCATTGCGGAGGAAATAGATTGGTATGATTCATCTTAGATCTAAGCATAACTGGTGGGGTGGCATTCTGAATTTCGGGAAGAGACGAATTGATTGAGGAAGTAAGGTTAGCTATTAAGTGCAAACAGCGAAACTGCTCATAAAGCACGGAAATGGGAAATGCTTCATGACTATTAAATGTATTGCAATTACAATCCGCAACAATGTAAATCTCAATGAGAGAAACCCTCCACCATGCTCCCTCTTAAATTTTACCGAAACGTGGTTGACTGCTTGCTTGTAAATCGCTATCCGTTCTGTATCTGACAAGCTAACATGAAAATTCACAAGATCAAGCAGTGAGACGAAGCTCATTACGAAATTAAGGCACTAAGCACAGTGGATGTAAAATGCATCATTTGCTCATGCACTTGAAGCTACAGCATAGAGAATTAACTTCGCGAGACGTTGGTATGAATAGACAATGGCTAGACACCGTATGATTCTTGCCTGCAACATGTCAAAACTACCTTGTATCCAAAAGCAACATTTTCCAAGTCATCCAGCGCAAAAACACGGGCAATCATAAATCATCGCATCTTTATCCAACTGTATGCCTACGATGACTGAATATGAGAGCTTTGACAGCAACTAATACTGCCCTGGATTTATTCAGTCGCTTCAATCGCATCAGTCACCTCAGTCACCTCAGTCACCTCAGTCGAATTAGTCGTCTCAGTTGCCTCCGTCGCATCAGCCGCATCAGTCGCATCATCTTCATTGAATTCCCTCCATCGAACCATAAGTCGATGCTCAAGCACGCAAATCTTCGCCTTCTGCTGCACGCCCTCCCTGGCATACCTCCGGATCTGTTCATCAGCACTGGCAGCCCAGAGCCTAGCAATCTCCAAATCAGTCTCCTTAGCCTCAAACCTGCTTTGAAGTTCAAGCTCCTTCGCCCCAACGGCGTCGCGAACGGCTTTTTCTACCCGGTCTTGCTCTGCCTGAGGATTCGTTCTCTGTGCCAAGAGACGTGAATTCTCTGCTCGCACGATTGCGCTTTCTGCCTTCAAATCCTCAAGCGCTTCTTGAAGGTTGATCTTATCAGCTTCTAAACCGGCGACTTTTCCTTCGGCGTGGCTTCGGTCGGCGATGGCAGCTGTAAGTCCAAGGCAATGAGCGTCTCGCTCTGCGCGCATCTCGTCGAGTCTCTGTCGGCTCTTGATGATCATGTCTTTGCCGTCTTTCTTGAATTGCGCCATTTTCATCCTGGTTTGCTCAGCTTCCGCATTCGCGGCTTCAACCAGCGCATCTTTACCCCTCGCAACCTGTTCAGCTTGCTTTTGGCTTTCTTGATAGGGTTTGATGGCTTCGATCCATTCAGCATTTCGATCGCTGAGTTGCTTTTCCTTGGCGAAAAGTTTCTCTTCGAGGTGTTGGTTCGTGTTCCTTACCTGATCTGCTTTTTGAAGTACATGCGAGAAGTCCTTTTCTTTGGAGTTTAGCTTCACCTTCGTAGAATCGAATGTGGTTTGAAGTT
This sequence comes from Lachnellula occidentalis, assembly GCA_007821535.1. Classification (NCBI taxonomy): domain Eukaryota; kingdom Fungi; phylum Ascomycota; class Leotiomycetes; order Helotiales; family Lachnaceae; genus Lachnellula; species Lachnellula occidentalis. The sequence continues at coordinate 12,683 of QGMI01000762.1, read as the reverse complement.
TACAGTACTCGACTACCAGTTCATCTTTCTTTTCGATCTGAACCTTGAGCTCAGCTGCGTGGTCGAGAACTTTCGTTTTTTCTCTAGCGAGAAGCTCTTCGAGGAGACGACAGGTGGTTGCTCGAGATTCTTCGGCATCTATTGCTGCCACTGTCAGTTCGTTGCTGCTTTGCAAATCTGTACTAAGTTGCGAGACCTGCGCAGACAATTCTTTCGCAAGTAATTTGTAATCTTTGCGTTTTGCTAGGAGACTTTGCAATTTGATGGTTCTGACCAGGTCGTGGTCTTTCTCAGAAGCCGTATGGATATCTTTCGAGAACACGCCCGTAGGGAGACTGTTAGAAGGGTCTTTGGCAGTAGCGGTTGAGGATATTGAGTTTGTAATTGCGTTGGCGACGACTTTGTGGCCGGGTTCTGGCCGGGTAGTGGTATAGATGTGATTCGAGGACGCGCCCGCAGGGAGATTCAGAGAAGCGTCTTTTGCAGCGGCGACTGAAGGGGTAGGGCTTGTATTTGCGTTGTCGACGATTTTGGGCCGGGATGCTAGTTGGGTGGTCTTCATCGTTGGACCATTATCTTCGTCAGACTTGACTGACAGGGGCATCCCCATTGTTGCACCCTGTTTCGCTAGTTCCTGTTTTTCCACTGCTATTTGTTGTTTTAGTAGCTTAACCTCATCCTGGAGATTGGCTATTCGGAGATCATATGACGAACCATGACCAGAACCAGGCAGTGATGGACTTCCTACGATGTTGTTCAAGTCGAAGGGTTCTCCTGTGGACGAGCTTGACTTCGTCGAAAGAATGGAAGAAGCACATTGTGCAGCTGCAGGAGAAACGTCGGTTCGTGGCTTGTGGATATCGTGGCTTTCAGATGATCGGGCGGGGGGCTGGGGCTTAGGCTGAACCAAATCTTGAGCTCGGGAATACGAATTGTTGGGTTCTTCACATCTGGTTCCATTGGGCTGATCACAACCACCTTCTTGATATGCATCTCCATTTCTGGCCGAACAGGAGCTATCCTCTAGTTTACCCAGCTCATCGGCTAGGTCTGCCTTGGTAGAATGGGTGCTGGAGCTTTGACTGCTAGGCGGGCGTGATAGACTTGACCCATGGAGCGGCGAGGAGCTAGGAAAAGAATCTATAAGTTTTGCAGTGGCTGATAGTTCCTGTATGTCGATCAGCTTCGGATATCAATTGTTGGAATTTGCACCGCTTACAGCATCGGTTACAGTGCGATTATTTCCCCACTCTATTAGGAGCGACCTTGCAGCTTTTGTCTGCGCCACATCGAAGATCACTGAATTCTGCAACTTGGCCTTTTTTCCAAGAAGCCCTTTTACCCTTTCGGTGACCACGGGATAGATTTTTGCTACAGCGTAAAGGCCCACATAGACGATTTTTAGCTTTTCCTCTGGTACAACAGCTCTTCCATCTGCCACGAAGAGTGAGAGCATGTATTCGACTAGTTGTAGGAGCTTCCGTGGACTTTCTGTATATTCTTGGGATAGACTATCAATTGTTTCCTCAGTAGCTTCATAATCAACGTCTGATGTAGAGGACGAAGATCCATTGACCGCCGGATATTTAGGGGGAGAGCTGGATTCCTGTGATATGGCGTCGGTTATCTGTATGGACGTCAGCTGGTTCCAATAATTGTTCGTCAGGTCACCTACTGCGATCGTTTCACCAAGAGCCATTTTCGCCTGGTTCAGCAGTCGATTTATGGCGCCAACCTCATGAATGGTCAAGTTCACGAGCAGTTCCCCCTCTCTCGCAATTCCCTCGGGAAGGAATGTCTTATTCAAAGCCCCACGCATGTGCCCTGACAGATGCCTCATGGGTATCGCAAGATACTGGATTACACAGTATAGCACCGCGTGAAAGTAGCGCAAGTTTTCTGCGTTGAGTGCAAGCGCTTCATCCCAGCAGAAGTGCTCTAAAATACTTGATACAGCTTCGAAAAGTTTTCTTGGGTCTTTGATGTTGGCGTAACACATCCGGTCATATTCTGTGCTTTCCATCCTTTCGCTGGATGGAGGGTCTCGATTCGGCATGACGGGTAAAGAGCTGGCCATGATGAGTGCGGCGGACGAGTAGGAATTACTGGCGAATGGTTTGGTGGTCCTTGTTGGACCCGAATCTGCCTTCGTAAAGCCGTACTGCAATTGAAAGGTACTGGATGTTTGACTCTCTTGAAAAGCGCTGATGCCGGGAAGATTTCTCGGATGTTAGGCACACAATAGTGGCCCCCAGATGGGGGAAGTGTTGAGAACCAGTGGCAAAAACTGGCTATGATGATAGTCTGTAAAAGCTCGTTGGTGGTTGGTTTGGTGGAGGTCACAGTTCCCAGGACGAAAAAGATTGACGGCCATGTTAAGGCAGGGCGCGTAGCTTTTCATGGTACTATTCACCGCAGGATCGGGTTTTGGAAGACATTGAGATTCAATCTGTCATTGACAGACATGGTTCGGCGTTAGGACAAAGATGGAACAACCTTTTAGTTACTGGAATCTGATGGGTGGTGGTGTATCATCATCAGCGCAATAGCAATGCAAAGTCAAAATAGGCAAACGAGTCAAGGATGAAAGCTTGTAGAAACTTCTCTATATTTCTTCCTCTGAGCCTGCTTCGCCCTGATCATCATCGGAAGAGGCACCAGAGCCATCAGCGACCTCTGCCCCTGCCCCCTTGGCCTTTTTCGCTTTCTCCTTCATCTTCTTCTTGACCTTTTTCTCCCGATTTCGTCTCGTCCTCTTTTCTCGCTCAGTCTCATCCTTCAGCTCTTCAGCCCTCCTCTTTTTCTCTTCGATTTCATCGCTTTTCTTTTTCTTCTGCCTCAATATGATTCTACTCTTCTTCCCAGGCCTTCTTCGCTTTATCTCACCCCCTGCTTCAGCCTTAACCATCGTGTCTGCACCACCACGAGTATTCTTCGACTTCCCGGTTGTCTTGAGAACTGTTACTCGCCACGGGACTTCCAATCCCCACGCCCTCCGTTTCGCCAGATCCAGTATCTCTTCACCACTCAGAGCCGCGCTCTCAAATTTCCATTTCTGCTCACCAACAGCTTTCTCCGCAAAATAATATGTCGCATCCCTTTTCCGCAGAAAGCTACCTTCGCCAGTCTCCTCTTCCTCAACCTCGAGGACTATTTTCTGGGGTTTTGTCTCGTCAATCTTGCCAGATGAGAAGAGTCGGAACTCGAATTCTGCTGGTTCGTCCTCAGCTTCGGTATCCGGCTGAGGCTTTCCGTTGGGGACAGCCGATGGGTTGGAAGTTGAAGTAGTAGCAGACGTATCGAATGCTGAGCCGTAGAGAGAAGCAAGCCGGGCTTGTAGTTGAGCTTCGAGCTCTGGGTCTGGTTCTGAGGGTGTTGGAGAGGAGGATTGAGAGCGGGCGTAGAGGTCACTGCGGCGAACACTAGAGTATGTAGTTTAGCGAAGTATATAGGGGCAGGTGTAGACAGGATGTATATGTACCGCTTTGCATCAGGGACGTCGAACATGGTGTTATAAGTTGAGGCGCATACTGGCGGCGTGGAGAATTATGGTGAAGTTCACAAAGTGGACGGTGATTATTTCCGTACTTGCCCGAGTGGAGTTTGAATAAGGTTACGGGAACCGGGATCTACCCGAAGTGCGCCGTGCATTTATGTAAAATTTCCCCGCGTTTGTAACCACAGCGTAACATCGCCATAATTTAGCAATGGTAAGGTAAGGTAAAAGTGAGGTAGGTGGGGTATCGACGGTAAGTAAGGCAAGGCTGACTGTATTTTTCATATTCAAAAATGACAGTTATATATACGGTAGGGTATCGTGCTTTTCCTCCTTGCTGCGCCTGCTTTCATATGTCTGCTATGGTGTGCTGTGTTCCCAAATGCATCCTGCCTCTCCTAACATATATGAAATTATATCAAATCTTTTGTCAATCTTCCTCTCTGCCTGCACCTCCAAACACCCAGGGTTTTACAGTACATTGTACATTAGGAAGTAGGAATCATAAAGGAAAGTGCGCCAGTCTTGATATGCAAAGATACTCGTGTCGTGGAATTCGATTCGTGTAGTTGGAAACCCAATCCTCATCGCTGTCGTCATTCATAGATAATTGCCTGCAATAAGAATTGATCTGGCAAGGTTGAGGAAGTTCTCTCCTTACGCTGCGTTCCAGGTGTAGTGCGATTGTGTATTGTTCTCGTTTTTTGCGTACTGTGGCTCACTAGGAAATTCGTAGTGCTGCTGGCCGTTGCTTGCTTGGTTTGAAGTAGTCCCGTATACACCCCCTGTCTCTGACGCGGTCGTCCAGCTGGCTGGCAAAGAGACAGGGACGGGAAAATAGTCGGGATTTCTTGGAGGCATTGGCTCTGGTGGTCCACTGTAAGCTGGTGCAAAGCGTGTTCCGTAGTCGGAATAGGGGGCGTTGGATGGAAGTTCTGGAGGGGCAGCATGTCGAGGAGACTTCGCGGGTCGGGGATTGCTGTCAATGAACCGTATGGGTGGCCCGGCCACTGGAGCTGACGCAGGATGGTAGGCATACTGCTGTCGTATAGGAGGCGGTTGGGTAGCCGACATAGTAGCCGTCGGCGAGAGGGAGCTTGGATGTGGAAGCTCAGCGGACGCCTGACTGACCTGAAGATAGTTCTCAAGACCGACAGCTGTAGAGTTTCCATAACTTGGTGTGCTGGGAGTATTGGTGTGATCGGTTGTATGCGGTGCGCTCCATGTTGGGTATGTTCTACTTCATGTCAGATGTAGCCCCTAATCTGGAAAGTAATCTCTTGCTAATGCTAACAGACCAAACACAGTCGAATGTATAAAGTAATGGCCGCCTTTGGGGGCGCTAACTATGAAAAAGAAGGAAAGAACTCAACGTACGATTGGCGGGTCAAAGATGGAGCACCCTGAATGTTTCCCGAATCGAAGGTGAACGGTGATCGCGGAAGCTCAAGAGTTTGAGGTTTCGCTGGCTTTGCCTTTCCGTCGGAAGGGGGAATAGCGATAGGCATGTTCGTCGTCGAAACGTGTAGCTCCGGAGGTTGGCCACGCGAAGATGATGATCCTACTAGAGGAATCTCCTTTCTTGCTTGAAAATTCCGAGGACTTCGCCCTCTTACCACAATCGGAGCCGTTGAAGTCTCGCACACATTCGTCTTGGTTCCATTGGCAAGAATCCCAACCACATTCAAGTGAAGGGTGAAATGCTGTTGGAGCTCCCTCCGTCGACCATTGTTTGCCGTTGCGATCCGGAATTGAAGTCTTCGGTAGGCAATCGGATACACCGTGTACTCGCCATTACCATCATGGTCATCTTCTAACGGCTCCAAAGGTAACGGTGTTGGTTCGTGTTCTGTTCCAGGCCCAACTTCGGGAGAATTTGCTGGAGGAGTCTTCCAAGGAATCACAATCAATTTTACAACATGTCCATCAACAGATTCGGTCGCCGAGATGGTAACTTCCTTGGAAACGATGGGAATCCTGTCGCCACGCTCCGATATCAGAGATAACGGCCCGCGTGGTATAGTAACATTCCCGGAAATCTGGAAGAGGTTCCGGCGATAGCAGGTCAGTTCAGGTTGCGCCAGGGCGTTATCGCTGGACGGTGTTGCTAATTCCGAGAGGAAAAACATCCCATGGATCTGGGCTGCAAGCTCTATTTGTTGCACTCGTCCTTGGCTATTGACAATCGTACATTTATCCGGCTGGCGAGCAAAAGATAGTAGCCTGTGATCTTGGTTCATGGTGGGCTTTTGATCTACTGGCATCTCCTCTCTGAAAGTGTGTACATTCTCTCCGTAAGGTAAGTTTTCGCTACTCTGGAATCCCCTTTTTAACGAGGGGTAACTGTGGTGGGTATTTAGGCTCGGCGGCGAAGCCGTCATCACCCCATTTCCTTCATCTCCAGGTGGTGGGCGCGTATGTGTGGAAGGGATATCCAATGAACGATAACTGCTCTTTTGTCTCCCATGGTACGGAATCGATTGAACCGGAGATGTGAAGTTGGGCTCGAATATTGGAGGATGAGAGGATGACGATGTTGGTGCTTGGAGACTGTAGCCTTGCCAGATAGAATTATGTGAATCTTCTGGCTTAATATTTGTCATCGTTACCGAAAGAGTCCTGGACATCGAAAGAATGTTCCCGGTAATGGGCACCAAAAATGATGAAAGACTTAAGAGATGGAAAGGAAAGCAAAGCTTGAAGCACATGGGATCATGCTGATCTGGTTGCCATCAGATCGAGTTTTAAAGGTAAAGCTAGATGAAGGCAGAAGTACGGAACGAGCTTATGCTAGGTATCGAAGCTAAGCTGTGATTCGTGAGCCTTGACATGGACCACAAAGGGGCCAAAGTTTTCGGGGGGCCACAAGCGGAGGGGCCACAAGCCTCATGGCTTTAAAATGTCCTTCCGCACTGTCTAGGAATAAGACAGGTTGCAGGCATGGCCCGCCCGTTCCACATTAGTTCCCCACCTCAAACGGCAATGTATTCAAGCTTCAGCGAGCGTCTTTGCTGTCGAGAACTCGTAAACACAGTTGGGGCGGGATATAGGATAGCCCCATATACCGAAAATCGACAAAGTTGTTATTGACAGCGGGCGCGTGCTCCTCCAGTGCCTAAATTCGTACCTGATGGACAACTATGGCGATCATCAAACTAGGATACGCAGGATATCAAAAGACGTTGAAAAGCAGGGATGATTCAGTTGAGGGCTGTAGGCATGGGGAGAACCCTGTGCCGCCTGCCGGACATTGTCCTAGAACGGGAGCAACCCGTCTACAGGCATGCTTGACATAGCTTAGCGCATACGATCCAAAGAACGACTGGCCCCATGGGTCTGGTGGGCTGTCAATAAAACAGTGCCATACGGAGAGACCCCACCCACCGCAGATTCCCCTTTGCGCTGTGAGGAGTCAGTACCACGTTCAAACATCAAAACCCCAGGCAAACTTGCAGATATTGCCGATGGCATGGGCGCTTCTTGAGCTTTAATCAGCAGTCACTGAGTGGAAGGAGTGGGAAGGACACAGGGGAGAATGTCTTATTGGCCAATAGGAATATTGCCCCGCAGCCATTTATCGAAAAATGTCCAGAAGCAGATGGACGCCAGCGGCAGCATCTGCACCTTCTCCCCTTGAAGAAGATGGGGGCACAGCTCGTTCCCCGGCACCTGCGGAGGGAACTGTTCTGGGCCATGCACTGGCATGCAGCCAGTTCAAGCCACATTGAAAGCCCACGTTGAAGGGAAAGCCAGCCGATGTGGGACGACCACAACGACAGTACGAATTATCACTCTGGAATTCCAAACAACAAATCAATAACTGCGAGATGGGTCGGGTGAACACTTGGGGGCCGCTCCTCCAGGCTTCTGGACCGCATGCCGGGCGTGTCCGGGGCAGAGTCCAGCGATCAAGACGTACGAGTACGAACAGGCCTGAGTACGAGGTAAAATATCAGTCTTCGCGATCCGATCACATACGAAGTATATCGCGTACAGTAGTGATGGGTCCGTCAGGGGATCTAGGGGGATCGCGTACAGTAGTGATGGATCCGCCAGGGGATCTAGGGAACTGGTTCCCCGCTAGACTAGAAGACGGCTTGCGGCAGTTCTGGCGTGCTATCTAGTAGCTTCAACGTTAAATCTCACTCCAAATGGGGACGAGCTCAGGCCTTTCAGCTCCACTTTGCAGCCTCCAACGCCAATCCAGATAAGAGCTGCCAGAATACTCCCTATAAACTGTCGTAGCCTTGCCCACAGCCCCATGAAGCGATGCTACGTTGAAGTCTTTTTGTTCTCCTCTCGTAAAAGTATATCGCGTAGAAGCATGTTGAATGTCGGATATAATTGGGCGTCTAGAATCTGGTCTCGGATGACCCTGCATTGGCTCATGCCATGCATGCTGATGGCGTCTCTGGCTCGGGAACCCCGTTAAAACGAGATCCTTATTTAACCCGAATTCTTAATGCCGATATCTTCATGACATCCGTTAAGAGATAAAGGAAGCAACGTTGCATAAATCCACTGTACTTTAGAAGAAGGAATTTAATTCCTCAACCCCAAAATGACCCCTTCAGGAACTATGTCAAAGAATACTTATATGATTAACCAGTGGCAGTCCAAAAAGATTACCCGAGGAGCACAAGTTCGTCGTGCAATCAATATTCAAGCCACGTTTGTAAATAATATGCGGCGCCAAGGGGCGTGGGGTCTGAATAGGGCTATTTTTACTAACTATAGTAGGCTCAGCTTATGAAAGGTTGTCTGCCCCTGAGCATTCGCTTCGCTTCGCCATTTTGCTTGCACGTTACGTGAGCACAAGTAAGACATGCATCGGACGCACGTTTAGTTAGTAATAATGGGGAATTTGAAATCAATTATCGCAACTGGTAATTCTGTTGGTCTCTCGCTTGTAATGACTGAGAATGGTAATTGAAACCCAGTAGGGAAAATCTAGAGAGGCACAGGCTTAGCGACGTGGACGGAAACGATTTTCGATTATTTTACTAGGATGGGATGGATCGACTCCCCCAACGTCGATGGGAAAATCTCGCGGGCAATTCCCGATTAAAGCCGCTTGCCCCCTGCAAAAGCGTGATGGGGCTAGTTTCGGGCGTCTCTCTCGGAACCCCAAAAGATTTCCCTAGCGAACTATAATCAGAATGAAGCTTGCTCTTGTCTAAAGTAAACGATCGAATGACTTGAGTAGAACTTCCAGTTTTATTACCGAATTTTATATTCTGCTTTATCAAAATTTTTCGAACAAGGTCCAACACAATGTTGGTTAGGGTTGAATTGGCAAGTCGGTCTTTGCAGGTTTTTTGCTTCTTTCACTTCCACGCGTACCTCAAATAGAAGCGCCCGTATTGTGGGGTTTTTGAGGGGATGATTCCACCGCAGTCCATACGGATGTATTACACATTTCGGAGCATGTTCAGACAAAGCAAAACTATAATATGCGCCGAAGTAATTCTCGATAAGACGGACAAGAATACGAATGATTGGTCTAGTCGAGACAGGGCGATCATTTCAAATTTCCCGCAAGGCAAAGACAATAACATGGGAGCGGCTTCTTCTCTCTGAGCAGATTTTGCGAACCAGCCCGCTGAGCTGAATTCCTTCTTACAGCATTCCGTCGCGAGATATCTGAGCTTATAATTATATGCAAAATACTCTCCGCGATTGAACATTAGACTTCATGAAGCACTAAGCAGTCAAACTTTGGCAAGTAGTCAACCAAAACTAAGATGTGTTATAGGAGCCTTCGACGCCAAGAATTGCTATAAAGTGGATACGGCCAGTCAACAAAACTGACAGGGGAGATTTCCAGGAGCCAAGGCTGGAGCACAGACTCCCTTCTATTGTTTCCGGTTACAGACAAATCTTCAAGACTGAGATGTTCCAGTTGAGTCTTCTTGTTCACACCGAATATTGAAGGCCGAAACGGAAAAGCCCACGGAAGCGGTGTCTTCAAGGTCCCGTACTCCGTACGTTTGAATTTGAGAGAAAGCCATATTTCCTACAAGACTTGAAATAGAATTATGCTTTTGTCGTTTATTTGCAAGTGTTCTATCTATGTGTTGAGCAATGGCTATTCGTTGATGAGAAGTTAAGGGATAATATGACCTAGTTGGGCTTAAACTTCAGATATCTATTCGTGTATAGAGATCTTCAATCTCTATACACTTAGTGTCCTAGAATTTCCATCAGACTGGCTTTACTCTCTGATCTACCGGACCAATCCCTGCTCAAGATCCTCTCAATCCTTGAATTCAGGGAATCAACCCTCTGCAAAGTTGCCCTCGTCTACACCAAGCTTATCTTCATCGCCCAAATAATCCTGTTCGGAAGTGCCAGCTTATCATTAAATTCATGCTAGGAAGATTCTACAACTGAAACTCGTCACTTCAATGCGTTCTGTCGAAGTGTTCAGGAGAATGAAGAGACTCCGGCCATGGCGCGCGCACTCAGTCTCTCTTGGCATAGCAATGGGAACAGGTGATTTGGGTTCCAATCTTGCTGACTGCTACTCACTTATATATATATATATCACAGTCAATTGGTACTTGACACGCCCTCTTTCTATCACCACGACCTCAACTCCTCCCTATCCCCGCTCCTATACCTTGGTTATTTGTGCAACTTTAATAGCGCGCTTATAATCACGTGCATACTATGCACACCTCACACCTCACAGCACTTCATAATTTCTATACCAATCCACATCCCAATATCCATCCCACGAGATCTCATCTTCGTATCCACAGCAAGCAATAGCAAATGATCTCCTTGCAACCCCGAGTTCAAACAAAATCAACCACATAACTTTTCAAGCACTACTGAAGCTCCCTACATTATTCTTTCCCCCCTCAACATCCTCATTTTCTTGAAATCAGGGCTAATAAGAATGCAAAATCTCCGCTTGCTCCATCTTTGCCTCCCTCTATTTCACATACTAAACCCGCTCCTAAATTCTAGTTACCTCCACCTCAACCTCCATCTGCTCTTCCCAACAGCCCTCCCAACCAGGTCTACGACATTCCAGATCACCCTCCTCACTCCATTTCCACTTCCTCGTTTCTCCTCCTCCCTATTACTGACCCTTCCCTCATCCTTCTGCATAGGATGCTCTCCTCCTCCTCCTCCTCCTCCCCCTCCTACTCCATGTTTATCATCCCCTCTATGTTGCATATCAACATATGCAATGTCAACCCTCCCACTCCCACTTTATTCCCCCCCAGCCCAGCCCAGCCTGCAACCCCCCTTCCAGCTTCTCTCGATAATGCAAAACCTTCAAGCCTTATCCCTATCCGTCCCGATCCAGATTTCCCTATCCACCCCTATCCCCATCCTTAAAAGAATGCATCCTCAACCCCGTAATCAAGATATACGTATCTTCATATATCGCATATACCATTCCGTGTACTACTACTCATGACCCGAGCAGTACTTCTGCTCGGGTCATGAGTAGAACAAAACGTCGCTTATATACGAGTAAACCTTAAATTCTAGTATTATTATAAGTGGGTTAATTCAACGAGATATAGAAAGGCAAAAAAGAAAAAAAAACATATAATAGCAGGTATTCGCTAGTAGTCACCTACCTAACTACTAATCTGCCGATCTAAGGCTTGTGTATAGTAGAACGGATAGGATGCCTAATTCTCCTCAGTCTATAGTCGTATATGAGAGTTCTATGTCTATTTTAAAATATAACGTCGGGGGGTAGCTACTCTTCTACTATATATGTATGCTCGACTAGACTTAAATGGACTAGGCTTGGCTGATGGCACAAAAACAGATGCTTGTATGGCATATACTATAGTATTACACTTGCGTCGTGTCTATAAGCAAGTTAGCAAGTAAATGAAACAAACAGGAATCAATAATAGATTATAGAGATTTTGATGTTTATATTTGAAAAGGAAGGTAGTAGAGGTTGGAGACTTTATTGCCTTGACCGCAAGGGTAGGTAGCAATATACGACTTGAAACGAGATGGGTATAAGAAACGAGCTTCTAGGCTAGGCTGGTGGTTGGTAGTAAGGTACGGCCACGTTTGTATTTATTTATGCTTGCATTCTAGGTAGAGACCAAGTATGAATCTATACACTATATCGCAAGAAACGAATTCTCGAGAATAATATATACAAAGTAGTTTACTATAGTATATATGAAATAAAACAAAATAAAAGATTTCAAAATCCATGACACTAGGTAAATAGACTAGCGTCATCAATAAATACAAAAACATCTAATGCAAACCGCCACTTCCAACCGACACTTGAACAAAGAAATTAAACGTCCACCGAAAAGAACGTATCTGAAGCACACGTCGCCGTTCCAAAGCCCAGATAAACTTTCCACACCGAGTATACTTCACGCCTACGTACTCCTCCAAATCACGCTGTATATCAAAGACTCATAAGCAGGAAATAATCATCTATTTCCTAGACTTCTGAATTATCTTATTATCTACACCCACATATATATCCACCACCTGATCCAGAGTCTCAACCTGCCCATAACGCCAGTTGCTTATATCAATTTGTATGCTTCTAATAAACAACAAAATATATTCGCCTCGTTCTCGTGCTATTTATTACATTTGCGATTGATGGATGGATTTGAGAAGCGTGTGCTTGGCTTGGGGATTGGGGATTGCGTGTAGAGGGAAAAGGGAGCTGTTGTGTTGGTTTTGGTGGTGGTGGGTGCTGGCTGGAGGGCAGGAGACGAGCGTGATTTGTGGGGAGTGTGAAGGATAAGGCGAAGATGCTGGGGATTAGGAGTGGGATTCATATACATGTTGGTACATGTGCTGGGCTGTCGATCGTGAGAGATGCAAGTGGGTTTGGCGGTATATGAATGTTGATGGAGGCTGATGTGATATGATATGATGACTGGTGTGGAGGAGGCAGGGGAAGAAATGTGATGCCGTAGATTATTTCGGCATTGCTAGACGTTGAGCCTCAAAATGCCCTGGCCGAGGTTTGAAGGCGCGAATGCTGTGTACCCAGGAAGAGAAATGCGTGGCGGGAGTGTAGATGCTGTCCAAATCACAAGCCTTATCACAGTGAAGCCAGCCCACCCCCGTCCTTCGACCACACATGATCAAAATATTTCACAACCACAGCCCTCATACCCCCCACCCCCTTAACCCTCACAACAACCCCACCCACCTCAACCCTCCC
>QGMI01000761.1:0-19434 GCA_007821535.1 Lachnellula occidentalis | reverse complement strand
GTACCCTGGCAAACGGAGACCCATGGGTCCTTACAGATACTAGGACCCGACCCATGGGTCCCCATGGGTCGGGTACCCATGGGTCCATGGGTTTTGTGGTGACCCCTAGCCGTGGCCTAAGCCGACATAGTCAAAATCTGCGGTGCTGTTGTTGTTGAACTCAGGTTCGCTGTGCTGCATTTGCGGCATCTGGTTTATCCATGCGCTGTTGTCTGGCATATTGGAGGGATATGCATTTTGGTGGAATGTCTGAAGTCCGGCGGCGAGTGGTGGAACTAGGTTGTATTCGCCCGCCAGAGGCATCGCGCGAGGGCTCGGGGAAGCGTTGCTAGGAGGAAATGGAATACCATGGGGGCTGGTCTGTGGATTGACAGGCGTTTGTGCGTGGCCTGTGGGCACATTGTTTGTGACGCTGGAAGCAATTTGAGGACTGGATTGCTCTAGGCTTGGGAACACTGAAGTGTTGGGTGTTTTTGGGGAAGGTATTTGGCCGGTAGGAGTAGCACACGCGGTGAAGCTAATAGGATCGCTATCACTAGAGTGGGATTGAGATGATGTGGATACTTCGTTCCATCTGCCAGACAGGCTCCACACTTGAAATCCCTTTTGAGCCAGAGCCAACAGTGTTGATATCAGCTCCTGGTCAGAATTTGCGCTTCGTATACTCTCTAATCTGAGTTCTATAGTCGTTTCAAAGACTTCTAGAAAGCTGCGAAGCCCTTGAGAATGAGGAGCTGGAAATTCCATCGAAAGATTGTCGTACCCTGTATGAAGTTAGCCTCCAGTTTTTCAGAAGAGTAAACAAAGCTCACATGGAGTTGGAGGGACATTAGCATCAGGGAATAAGATTCTCCAAATGTCTTTCCATCTATCCCCCTCACTCTTAGGCTTCTCGTCAGGCACGCCTTTACGTTTGCGACCCTGTTTCCTTTCCTCGAGACTAGTCCATTGAGCATCACTAATGCCCTCTTTCATCAAGTCTATATTACGTGAACAGGGTACATCATGTTGGCGGTGCCGTTCGAGCTCCGATACTGCCGAAGATCGATGGCTTCCCTTATACGTGAATGTCTTGTAGCAGCGGTCGCAATGAACGGGATAATGCTTTCGCTTCAGATGCTCTCTGTCACAGTCAGCGGAAATCATCCGAGAAGAGACGAAAGCGCAGATTGTACTTTAAAAGTTGGATGGACTTGAAGCCAGGGCCTGCGCAAGTCCGATATTGTTTGTCTTCGCCTTCCTGGTTGTGCTGCACGCAATATCTCAAAGGCGCAAATTTGTGAAACGGACATGCGAACTTTTGTGCTGGGATAACAGTTCTGATGTCCAAGTTGTTCTCTTTGACTCTCTTGCGTCTGTTTTCATCTGGATCGTCATCGTTTTTCTCACCATCCTCGCTGTTGTTGCTGTCATTTGAGCCAGAAAGTCTGGCTCGCTTTGAGCTGCCTGCTTTAGAAGTACTCGGTGCAGTATTTGAAGATGAAATGGGGCCTTTCTCGGTAGTACCACTTCCCCCCGAATCGGTGTTACAAGTCCTAATATTCTCTCTCCACGAGCTAACTTTCTTGGAAATCGTTTTTGATGCACCAGGATAAAACATACTGTATAACCGAGTGATCAAATGTGCGGCAAGCTCGAGGTCGGGGAAGACTGCCTGTAGTATTGCGCTCTCAAAATAGTCATTGACTCCACTCCATTCATCATCATCACAATCGGTGTCATCAGCACTATCTTCCTCGGACTCGCTATCACTGTCAGTCGAGTCTGAATCAGATACTGGCGATTTTGATTGCGTTCTCGTATGTTGAAGCCCCGAGGCCTTTTTCACGGCTGGGGTATATCCTGAAGATGCAGTCCGAATTGGCAATCCTTCAATCGGATATGGCTGTTCGTCAGAGTGACCAGTGTCAGCGCCTATGGAGATGGTTGTGAGAGGGAAATCAGTGTAACAGCCTTCAACATAATCGTAATTAGTTGTATACAAAGAGTTCAGAGTCGAATCTCCCAGAGCCCTAATTTTTGTGGTGTACAGTCAGACTCAAAATACATCGTGTATTTTTTGGGAGAATTTCTTACTTAGAAGGTGTCGATTTCCATAACTGTTGTAGGCTCTGGGTGTGTCGGCGCTGATAGCTGTTTTCATAGAGTGGACACCAGGGACTCTCAGTATCGAAAACACCACGGGAAGGGCGCGATTGTGTAGAATTGCTTTTTCGCCTCAGGGCTAACGTATGCTCGGATGTAGAGTATTCCGAGGACGTCCTGGATGAGGATGAACCATCGGTCAAAGAAGGAGTTTGACTGCCATCATCTTCGTATTCACGTGGAAGGTCGGATAAACTTTTGAGCTGGGGATTATGATCACGCCCAACCAACGTCGAGGAGAAATGGGAGCTTTCATTTGTCTTTATTGCTTGTAACCCGGTGCCACTGTCGGTGGATCGTTGATAGCTAGGATGGTCCATAGTGTTGACACTCAGGTGGCGAAGCATCACAACGACAATGAAGTGAGAAATATGCAGCGCACGCACCCGATGCTTTCAAATGAGAAAGTTCAACGAACATTGAGGAGACAACCATGGCCTTTTGATCGAAATTTGACCAGGCTGACAGCTCAATGCAGGGTAGCTCCTAAAGAACATGATTCAATAACAACATCATGTCCAACCAAATACATCAAAGCATGTGCGTTTTGAGATGGCTGGTTTCAATGCGCAAATGCTTTCGAAGTAGCCGTAGCATCTTTTTCAGAGAGCATGTCAGTGCATCTCGACCACTAAATTTAATGTCATTGCAACCCCCCATGCAGTGGCGATCCAATGGCGCCACAACACACTGCGGCTGCGCAATAACCAAGCATCAGGCTCTCCACGGGGCAGACGGAGCCTCAGAAAGCAAATGCTTGAATGGTTAGAACGATTGCGATAATAAAACTGCGTTGCAAATGATATACTGGCCAACCAGCCAAATCACCTTATCCAACTTGAAATACACAATAGCTTAACCCCATTTCTCAATAGTAGCTGCTTTGTAATGTGTGTTGGTGCAGAGGGGGGGTATCAATAATCAGTCGTCTTTTTTACTGATTCGAAAGCTCGCGCAAATACAGTGAGAAGAAAAGCCATGAAATCGCAAATGAGTGAACCTCATGCTTCCAGTGAATATATATTGAAGTGCCAAACCCACCACCAAAGCCCCATCATCGACCGAAACAATGACGCTTGAGATGAATAAGAAGCAAAACGGCTCGAAGCCTAAGCCAAAGCCCAAGCCGCAACCTACAGATCCAGGTATATACCGCATGAATTCTCACTTGAGCCGCTGGCTGACACTGCAACAGATTACGGTGCATAAGCCGCAGTATTGATTTTGGGGTTGCCAGGGTCTCGCGCCTTCCCTGTAAGCCACTCATTTCCTTGCTGCACTGGCAGCGGTACGGATAAGAGATGACTGATTTGGGAGTGTGCATGATTGATAGAGCCTCACCGAAAAGATACAAATGGAAGAAGACAACGAGAATGTGGTACACAAAGTTGATGTAATGTGATGGAGGTGGAGTGGAGAGGTGTGGTGGGCGGAGTTGGTTTTGGGTATGACAAACTTGATGCCTCAAATTCATGGCGAAAGCCTCTCGACTCGCACGTGCTTCTATTCATTTCTATAATGGTACCTTGGGAATGTATAGTCCCTCGCCAATAATACAGACTAGCAGAGGATAGATGTATTGAGTTGATTGCAAGCTCATCGAAGGCTGTTCAATCTAAATGCTAAGTAAACGTGAAAGGAAGTCA
This sequence comes from Lachnellula occidentalis, assembly GCA_007821535.1. Lineage (NCBI taxonomy): Eukaryota > Fungi > Ascomycota > Leotiomycetes > Helotiales > Lachnaceae > Lachnellula > Lachnellula occidentalis. The sequence goes on along the minus strand of QGMI01000761.1, from coordinate 15,643 downwards.
CGAGACTTGTCTCAATTCTGCACTATTGATCCTCCCGAGCCTTTGAAAGCTACGCAAGAGATGCAAAATTTTAAGAGCCAGGCGCTTTTCCATTGAAATCGTTGCCGGTGGACTCAATAATCAGAGTCTAAAAAGGAAATGGAATGCCATTCGCACGTTCTCCAGTAACCCATCTGAAAAACAGAAAGAACGCCTGCTATATGCGGGACCTGTTCACTGAGCACAAATCGTGTTGCTACTCCTCTTATACAGCCACTTCATGAAAATTCAATTTGAAAGCCGACCCTTCCCATTTCCCCACGCCGGAAGAACTCACTTCAATCCATACCTCACCCTCCATTTCCTCTTCGAATCATCCCCCTCACTCTCCAGTTTCTTCCTCGTCGTATGTGAAACAGCCTACGCAACCTTTTACTCTTGATGTCTGAACACTGATAGCTGAGCACATAATTTGAGGGAAGAGATCTACTTCTTCAGCAAGGTCCGCATCTGTGCGCTCGCGGTCACATATCGTGGACTTTGCTACACCAGCCTCTTTGAGCTTAAGGTGATTATTCTTAGCTACAGCAGCTTGCTCGGAATCGGTATATATATCAAATGACCTTGTAAACGCAAAATCACTTTCAATGCCCTCTTTCTCCACCAAGTCAGCAAAAGCATTCACGCAATTACTCAGCTACTTCCAGTCCTTATTCCTCAATGTAATGCGAAAGACGAGGGTATACCGAAGAACGAACATGACCGCCTGAATGATACATCAGTTCCGTTGTACGGTACAGAGTTCAACAGACCATTTCTCACCATAGCACCAGAGCACGCCTGACGCGCCTCCGGTAACACGACATTTTTCCCCGCGACGCCTCCGCCTTTTTACCAACAAGATGATATGCGGCCACCATGTCAGCATACCCGCCGCCGATGATCAATACATCGTGTTCGGGCGGCATAAATGCCGTTGAGCGGTGATCGTCTAGCTCGTAGAGGTTTGGTACTGTACGCCCGAAAGGGGTTGTGAAGTGGGGCACCGAAATGACTAATGAGGTGACAAGACTCATTTGATCAGGATAGAATTATGATATCGACTGATATTAACACCCTACGACAAGCTTTATATTCAGCTGATCTTTTGAAGTTGCGTTGCGTACTTACCTAGAAAGCGATGCGACGTTGGCCGATATCCTTCATAACCTAGCACTTAGCGAGAAGCCCCTGAAGCAAGTGGATCATGTGACCATCCACAAAGGGCATTCAATGGCCTTAATAGACGCCATATAGACATTCAGAAGACTTTTACGAGGCGTCTGTGCGCGGAAGTTTACCTTTATCATATAGGTATAAAGTTTTGGCTAAGAGTATCTATCTTACTTTTCTCCTAGTAACTCATGCTTGCTATTATCTTACTATAGCAAATACACTCACTACATCATTAACGAATACTACTAGCACCCAGCGCATCTAATAGACAAAGCCCTTCCATCATAAAAACAGATCAAACTTTTAAGTTTACTATTAAGATAAAACAAAACCCCTCTCTCCTCCATCCCTCCATACCCCATCTCATCCACCCTCCCTCCCTTCAAGTATGCTGCACAGTATTCGGCCCCTGATCAATGAAACTCGTCGCCCCATTCGGGCTCTTATAGCCAAAGAACGCCTCGTACTGATTCGGCTCATCCACCACGGTCAGGACCGTGAAATCGCCCTTGTAATCCCAGCCCCATGAGACTTCCCACGTGTGGTTCTATTGCCGCGGGCGAGTTAGCTTGTATTCCATTGCACATTCGCACAATCGCTTTCGATTCTATCTTTCTTGCCCTCTCTCTCTCCCCCCCTCCCCCGTCTCTCTCTCTCAAAACAAAGAAAACACAGCACAGCAAAAACAAACTCACCTCTTCGCAAAAAACCCCATACCAAGAATGGCTCGCCGCGCCCGCCGCGCGATCCGTAACCGTGCATGCCTGGATCCCAAACCCGTAATCGATAACGAATTTATACACGCCCGTCTTGTCGTCCGGGAAGGTGCGCGTGAAGTTTTTGAGCGTGATGGATATGGGGGTTGTAGTTGGGATTGCGATGGCGGCGGGGAGGAGGAGGGCGAAGACTGTGGTGAGGGTGAAGGGGAATTTCATTTTGGGTTATTGGTGATGGGTGATGAGTTGGGTGATGAGATGAGGTTGAGAGTGTGTGTGTTTGTTTGAAGGTCTATAATAGGATGGGATTAGAGTTATGATATAGAACAAAAACCACTCGTGACATTTAGTATCACAACGGTTGTACCCCCATTGCCCAGCCCGAATTCACAACCTAATTCTAGCTCGTCGACGGCTTACATGACGGAAGCCCGGGTACTGACAGCGAACACTACGTTTTCGACAAGTCAAGTCAATTCGGTCAGATGAAAGTCTAATACGAGTTCCTATCTCCAGGTTCCTGTTGTTGTGCAATATACTGCAACTTAACTAGAAAGACGTTTCATTCTCTATTTGGTAGCTGATACTCTATATCATATCAATGCTGCTTAATCTAGTTCAGACCGGTTCGAGGAATAGTAATGATAACAGGACACGGCACATACATCTGTCCCACCGGCCCGGTACCGTACCGAACCTCTGTCTTATTCATTAGCTAGGAAACGTTACAGCATTTGCACTTCCATCTATCCTCCTACCAAATACGAGAAAATCATCACTTGCACATACGCAAATCTCCAAAATGCGGGGTGCATGCATACATGCAAGGAACCGAACACGACCGCAAAGAATCACAAGACAGATCTTATAAGAAGCTGAAAAACACGATCGAACGGGTACGTACCCGCCTACCTGCCTTGGCATGTCGTTCGGGAACACAGGAAAGCTTTCTAGAAACCACTCGGCAGCTTTCCGGGTAATACCGTATACGTATTGTTCGCGTAGCAGCAAGACTTGTAGATTACAATGACTTTGTATTGCGTTGAATCGGCCCGTCCGCCCGCCACTCCCGATCCACCGCACCGGATGGTAGCATGGCATGGGCCTGCTTCAACAGTACTGTATTCCATCCTTCCTTCTACCTGGTTTTCCTTCCATCCACCGTAGTACTGTGCCATATCATAGCGTGGCACCACGCCAAAACAATACAGAATATTTCCATAGATCTCCGGACGCCGGAAGATCATTCTTATATATCTTGATCTAATCCAATCCAAGCCGCAACGCCAGCCTAGAAATTTGCTAGGACTTTGGGGTATCTTCCCATAGAGCACATGTGCCTCACTTCACTGCCACGTATAAATCAAAGCGCAAAACCATCACCCGTCCCGGGAGTCTGAGGTTAGTCATATGCTTCCACCCGTCCCACCAACTGCCTGTCTTCTTTCGGGCCGAAGTGCAGGCTTCCTTTTCCTGCTGCTAGCAGCCATGCCCACGAATGAGGTATCGTTATTGACCGTTTCCTGGTCATCAAACCTATCACTTCCCACCGTGATGAACTTAATGACATTGCCCAGTGCGACAGCAAGGCTCCTCTTGCCTACTTGCACTATAGGGCCTAGTCTACTAATAAGAAGATAATCTCTGCCTTCCTGCTCGTCGCAAAGAGGGATAGTTGACCTGTCACCTCTCGAGTTCAAACTCCATACCTCCCAAGAATCATCTTCCTCTTTCTCGGGTTGCCTTGCATCGGTCGAGGATGATTGTTTAAGATTCACGCCCCGGCGACGGAGACCGGCCAATGGCTGTGTGTGATGGCCGACAGATTCCTTGTGGTGTTCTTTCTCCCGCCTCCGGACTCCCACGATGTAGCCTACAGGAAGTGCTTCCCATTCTCCAGGATTCTCCACAACATAATTATTCTCAACTGTCTCGCGCCACAGGCAGCATGTCTTGCTGCCCGGTGTCCAGGGGTCACGGAAGCAAATTGTATCGCCTTCACGTTCTGGAAGGTAGGACTGCAGTATGAGGGACCCTGTATCAGCGCTTGTGTAAGCAAGTGCGAGGTAAGCGAGCCCAACAGATCCGCATTGTGGCCTCCTTCGAGTGGAGTGAAAACAGCGTAGAGACTCGTGTTTCATGGGCTGCGTTGCAAACGTATGTGTCACCTTGTGCGTAAAGATGTCGATGAGCTCAATCGTGTGGCTACGCACCGTCAAGAAAGAACTGAGGGCCGGTAATGGTAATATGGATAAAACTTGTTTATCATCTTCTGGGTCTGGAATCTCAATGTCTTCCGAGATCCAACCCTGGTCCAGCAGCGAGCCCACATGAATACACCCACGCTTTGACGAAGTGACTATGCGTGGAGGTGGGTGAGCACATTGCGGCGTCGGCTTTTCGAAATGCGGTCGAACACAAACTAGCGGACTGCGGCAAACCTGCAACGTGTTGCTCTCGTTGGATTCCATATGCAGCTCGGTCATCATGCCATTCGGTCGGACTACCACAACCGGGTTGATGAGCTCCGACTGGTGGTAGCCAAAAAAGAACGCTGCTGGTTTGCGCCCCTTAACATCTACATCCATTACTGGGCCCCACCTCCTTTCAGGGATGTTCCATAAGAGGGCCTTGTTCTGTGCTGACAAGAGAGCTAACCAGTTGGAATCGCTGTCGATTGCCATGGCCAGAACAGGGAAAGGGTTGATATCAGAACTTGGGTCTCGGACAGTGTAGCTGAAATTGCCCTTGCGAGTGTCCCATATCCGTATCCATCTGTCTAGACCGACAGATGCAATGACCCCTTCTTTACAAGCGGTCAAGAGGACAACGTCGAGTGCATGTCCTCGGGGCAAGGTCTTGATTGATAGTAGCGGCGCATCATCGCGTCTTTCATCCTCTTCGCCCTCGGGAAACTCATTCCAGAGTAGATAGTTCATCAAGAGCGACACAGCACCCACAATAAATACCAAGGTTGTAAGGAACACTCCAGATTGGTGTCTAACAAAATCGTAAGCTGCTGGCAGGAAAGGTCTAACTCCGAGCTGCGTTGACGTTCTATCGGACCCATCGAGTACAAAGATCAAGGGGTCGTAGACACGGGCGATGTAGCTTTTGGCATGTGGTTTGATCACTTTGATAATCTCGTGGGCTGTCTCGTGATCTTGCATCCGTAGCCATGCCGTCTGAGTCCTAGCCTGGTTGATACCAACAGAGAGTAACGCGGGAGAAGTGACTCGTGATTCGTGGGGTCGAGAAGTGATAAATCGCAGAAAGCGAAGGGCCGTTTGGGGCAAGCTTTCGTTTTCAAAAAAATGCCACTGCGCAATGAGAATAAAGCTTATCATCACAACAGTACCAGCAATTCTGGTCGACACAGGCGCGTCTCCACGTAGCACCGAATCTGTCCATGTTTTTCTTGGCTGGTTAGGCGAAAGGTGGCGCATGCTTCGAGTAGGGGCTTTCTTCAGGGAGTCCCCCAACTCAGTCCGACGTACGTCAATACTCAATACCGCGGTAAAGAACGTCATAAGGTAAAAAAAATCAAATGTAATGGCGATTGCCGCAAAAGAGCAAAATGCTGCTATTTGAGAAGATACCACTTTGGAGAGCAACCACAATATTGCAAGGTTTTGACCAACAGCGGCAAATGCAACGTGCCCTGTCTGCCCGAGGGCTTCTCCCATTCTGGCTGATGTAGAGCTCTCTGGTGGGGTCATGATAACTGCATTGATGTACCTGAATATGTTCTCCAGACCGATCGTAAGGATGACGAGGGGATACGCCTCCCTCGGAATCTTGGACAAGTCAATTTTGAGCACGGCACAGACCGTAAAGCTAGACATGATGGAGACAAATATTTGAGTGCTGACTGCAATGATGAGGCCCAATCGAGACTTGAGAGCTCGTAGTTTTGACAAGCTCAGAGCAAAGTAGAGAGTAGTGAGAGAATAAGCAAGCGCCAGGAAGAGATCATCCTGAAACGAGAGGGGCTGAAATCGGAACTCATATAGCGTGCTCAGTAGGGCACGCCCATCGGAAGGGATGAGGCGCCATTTGTTCGAGCTCTTGGTTGCGATCTCCTCTGCCCTTTGCTCCCATTGCCTACCAACGGGCGAGTCGAGCTTATGTATCAAGGTGATGATCAGGGCATCGGCAGCAACGAGTCGGTGATCCTCGAAACGCTTGCCACTGAAGACAATTGAGTGTCGAAGGGTCACATTGACCGACGTTGCTTGCCGAGAGCCCTCATTGACCGTTTTGATTATTTCCTCATCCCGTAATATATTGCCGGCTGAACACGACCAATATTGTAATGGTGAGTGGAAAAACCAAGACGAATTGCTTAACCCGTTTATAGCATGGAAACCATCTCGTATAGCCGGTGAGTATTCAGTGCTTGCGATATTATTAGGGTAGACTTCGCCTTGTGGCCGCCGAGGATCAAAATCTAAGGTGGGTCCGAGTATTTCATCCTGTATCTCAAGCGCACTTAGCAAAACCTTTGGTTCTAGCGCCTTCATGTAACTGCCTATGTTAGGGTCAACAAATGCATAAAGCCAATGTCCATGCCCATGCTCATGCTGACGTACCGTGTACCCATATTGATCGCATCACTACATCCGCGCGCATATCGGTGTTTGTCTCCAATGGTGTGGCCGAGGTCCATACATGACGGGGTAGGTTGGAGGCGCCATTGGCGAAATCATTTGTATAGAGGAACGGGAAAGGGTATATCAGAGCCACGGCGACGGCGACGGAGACGAGGAGGGTGTACACCGGATGCCGCGCAGCATTCGCACCAAACCGGGTGAAGGCATTTCGAAGGGGATGCTTGGTATCGAGGACCGGAGGTGCTGTTGTTCTGCTGAGAAGTCAGCAATTTGTTACCGGTAGCGCTGGATAGAAGAGAGGTATGAGAATGGCCGGAGAAAGTCGATGGAAGTGAAAGAGATGGAGGCGGCATACCCTCGAAAAGGATACAAAAAGTACCAGATCATTTTCCGCTCTGCAACTCGGCTAGCCAGGACAACAAAGGCGAGTCCTAGAGCGACAACTGCAGGAATCAGTGAAGCTCTTATGGAGAAGTAATTGTATCAGCAGCACGTCTTTTGCGGGCATTAGGCGACGGATCTCGAAATAGTTGCGAGTGTGGGTCGTAGCCGTCGGTTGTAGGTATCTATGATTGGCCAGGTACAAGTCAAGTATTGTTGCTGCAAGGCCGACCTGGTGGGGGAATGGATTGATAGATGGAGGTAAAGATCATGGTTGATCAGATAGATCGGTGTGGCGATCTTGCGGCGGGCAGAGCTTGTCTGGCCGATGTAAAAGTCGATTGTGGATGGGTAAGCTATTCCAATTTTCAATAATGCGGTGCAGGCAGAGATCGATAAAGGCCGTGCAGCCGTATCCGTATGTCTCCTCGAGGACTCGTCTTCGGCCTTGTCGAGGAGTTGATGTTGACCGGCGAGGCGAGCGAAGTTTTACAAGGACCCTGGGCTAGACAGCCGAGCTAAGGCTGGTGCTGGTGAGTGGTGGCGCTGGCTGGCTGTAGCTGGCTGTAGCCGGCTGTACGGAGGTAGCGGTAGCTATCCGGCCAACGGCCCGAGCGAGGAGCAGAGCAGAGAAGCGCACCAAGGGGTCGGTACGTACTTTGCACCTACTCCGTACTCACTCGGCCTTCTCGGAATACTGTAGATACGGAGTATGAAGTCTTGTACTTGTGAAGAGGAAGGATAGAAAAAGGCATCAACCAAAATCAATTCGCGGCTTGTCTTTGGCAAGTAACTTCAAGCTGTCCTCGGCCGTATGGAGTTGATCTCGTCGCAGAATTGGTACTGCAGCACCGCAATCATTGGCAATGCCCATGCAGCCTTTTAGTCTCTCCCACTAACTTGCCCACTTCCTCACTCCTCACTCACTCACTCAATATCCGAGCGGATCACACTCATCCTTTCCCGTCCTCGTCCTCTCAACACCAGAAGTTTTCATAAAAGTACGGTATGGCCGGCACGTCTTGTCTCGTCCTTTTCTAGCTGCAGGAGGGAAAGAAAGCGATACCTCTTATCATGGACCAGTGGCATGCTCGTGTATACATCCAGTGATGGCTGCAGGATTCTCACTCACTGTGCGTTGCGCTTCTATCTCCAGCGTCCATCTCCGAGTCCTTGTCGCCTAGGCCAGGGTCGCGCACCCCTCCAGACTGTAACGAATCATACTGAGCTTGCGCCGTCTCCCCGGACGCCTCACGAGCAAAAATATCATGTCGAATTCCCGAGGACGAAGACGCAGACGAAGACGACGGCGAAGGAGGAGGCATTTCTAGCAGAGTTCGAGCACCAGATGTCTCTGTTTCCCGTTCTTCTACGTGCGTTCGTCAGCCTTCTATATAGGTGTTCCTTACGGAATTCCACATATAAGCTAGACCCGGCATCATTTAAAAAGTCGTAAGTTTATCACCTTTCTGACGTTACTATCACCCCATTCCGCCCCTGTGTGCATATTGATGGCATTGTGAGCGAGCGAATAGATCTATACCGCTTTCCCCTTTCTAAGCTTTTACGACACTCCAACTCTTTCCAGCCATGTGTTCCCATGCCACCAATATGCAGGGAAAAGATAATCAGGGCCCCGCCTTTCCCCGGAACGAGCCGGTAGGGCGGGGTCGTATTGTACAGAGGTACGTAAATTACTTTGTAGAAGTACTCCGTAGATTAAATTTATTCGTCCTGGACTCCTGTACAGATTGCGGCGGTATATCCCTTTTTGGAAACGATTGTTACCTCGGCCGAAGTCGTTAAGAGCGTGTGTTGTACCGTATTTCGTCCGCTGACAATCGAAGCCAAAAGGTAAACCCACCAAGTTGCTTCATCAAGTCTGACGAAATTCCGCCTTTCATAATGTTTATTATTTTCCTAAAGAAGAAGGTGTCTAGGATGATGAGAAAGGGCATTTCATTTATTAACGTATTTGTGTCACGTGGCTGAGAAAAGCAGTCACGCATCCGGTGGATGTTTTCCTACATGTTTTTCTCCAGAAAGAACTTGTGTGAAGAAGACCTTTCCTAATATCTTTCACATTCGAAGACGTATCTTGTAAGATTCTCAAGTCCTTGCAAGTCCCCCTCAACCGTCCCAGCCTTCTCTTTATCGACGAAACCCCGAGTATAGCCGCCTCCGAAATCAATGAGCCATGCGTCGACGTCGCCCTTTTCCTCCCCACTAACACCGTCAACCTTACCAATTAACACATTCTCTGGCTTAGCATCACCCCATACCAGTCCTGCGTCGTGCAGTTGTGCTACTGTCTCCTCAACCTGCTTTACCCACTTTCGCCTGTGAGAATCTGGTGTATCGCGATTGGCGGCGGCACAAGCCAAGGTAACATAACCGCAGTCGATATATGTCAGTAACAGACCCATGAGTCGATCACAATCGTCCTTAACAATCCCTTGTGGTCTGCAAATCCGCACACCTGGTGCGAGATTTGCCTCCGTGATCTTTCTATAATTCGTCACTTCACGGGCTGCCAAGTTTGTTTCGTTAATGCCAAAAGGTTTGAAGAAACATATGACTTCTGCGTTGCGGCTGTTCTGAATAATGACTTTGTGAGCGGTAGGGCACATAGCTTGGGAGAGGTTGGTGAAGCTCAGGAAGACTTCAGAGGCGTTGAACGTGGGCCAGTCTGTAGAGAACATAGATGGTTCTAGCAATACACCTGGTGGGAGAAAGCTATCCGTCTTAGGAACTTTGATCGGAATAAGCATGTCGTTGAGAGCGTGGAGGCAATAATGTAATTTTTCAGGATAGTAGTAATCGTAAAGCGACATTCTTGGGAGCTGTTTTGGTACTGGAGCAATGTCTTTCAAAAGAGGCAAACATGGCTTGAGGGCCCAATCGTAGAAGTCTTCGGGGTCAACAGAACCATTGCTCTGCCCGTTATGATCAAAGTCCGCTCGTTCGGCTTCAAGAAAACGAAGGTATTCTTGTTTGATTGTAGGAGAGCTTTCGAGGTTTTCTGGTGTCAGGCTGATGTAGAAGCATTGATTGTAGCGACGGACCTGAAGTAAGGACTTGTTGTCGTCGTCGTTCATGCTATAGGAGAACTCGCTCAGAATATACTCGTCGCCTGTTTCCAGGTGGTGGTCCATGACAGTTTTTTCAAATTGTGCCAAAGAGAGAGGTAACAGATGCGAAATGGTGGTTTGATGGCCTAATAGTAAGCACTGTACGGGTAGTATAGCATAACGTGTGGTGTTTCGATTTTGATGTCTTGTAAGGTTGGTCGTCGGTCTTCTGAGAAGGAGCTGGTCGCATAGAAGCCAATTGTTAGAATGTCCATGCGTAGTGCCAAATTTTGGCCACCCTTGCTGTACAAGCGATGATCATAGAATCGACAGAAGATGGTGGGTTCCAAAAACAATCAAAAACATGGAACAATGAGCAGGCAAGATGGAATCTAGATATCCCCTTACTTGACGTGGGGAATCATTACTGGGGTATCGGTGCTCCGTACTCGTCTGCAATACAGAGGGATTTCGCCTGTCGGCGTCTATAGCTGAGTCTTAACAAAAACAAAGTAAAAGAGCATGGCGAATACCATATACAATCTTGAAAATATGTTTTGACGTTGAAGCGTTGAGGTCAGTCACCTGACTAATAACTACCGGTAGGTGATATTCGGGAACAGGCTAGCCTTCCGTCAACGTCACTTCACTTCCACTTCCACTGCTCGGATGTGCAAAGTAATGAGATCATTCATATCGGCAGGTCTAAGTATATCGATTTTCCTAGACAGCTTTCTAATATATCCGTTCCATATTTCACACTTCAATTCGTCTCCCAATCCCTCTCTAACAATGTCTGACCCCAATAATCCCAACATCAACTCTAGAAGTACACCCCAGTGGGGACTCTACCAGCGCGAGCTCTTCTGGAAAGACAACACAGGAGAGGTGCCTCCCTTCAGCACTGATCCTGGTGACCTGGAAGAATTGGCAAAGAAGAGCCTTACCAGCGGAGGATGGCAAGTTACCCTCCATCTGCCTCCCAATAGTCCCCTAACCTCCCATACTACAGGTACTACGCCTCCTCCAACGCCGGGCAATCCTACACCCACCTCGCAAACCGACAAGCCTTCTACCGCCACCGCATCATCCCCCGCATGCTCATCGACACCAATACGCGTGATACCAGTACCACGATCTTCGGGCACAAAGTCAGTGCACCCATTGGCTTCGCGCCCATCGGCATAAACAAGATCTACCATCCGCTTGGCGAGCTGCCCGTCGCGAAAGTAGCAAAGGAACTGAACCTACCATATGCCCTCTCCACAGCAGGATCATATCCCATTGAAGATGTAGCAGCCGCAAACGGTGCCGGTCCGCGGTTTTTCCAGCTGTATATGCCGCATGATGACGAGCTTACGCTATCTTTATTGCAGAGGGCTCATGACAGTGGGTTCACGGCGTGTATTCTTACGCTTGATACGTGGCAGCTTGCCTGGAGACATCATGATATAGCAGGGTCGAATTATGCCTTTTATCATGGGGTAGGCGCTGATTTGGGGCTTTCTGATCCGGTGTTTCAGAAGAGGTTGAAAGAGAAGGGGATTGATGCGAAGAAGCAGCCGAATGAGGCGGGGGCGCTATGGATTGATAATGTGTGGCACGGCAGAGCCTGGAGTTGGGAGAAGATGCCATGGTTGATGGAGCAGTGGAGGAGGATTAGTGGTGGGAAGCCGTTTTGTTTGAAGGGCATTCAGAGCGTCGTGGATGCGAGGAAGGCAGTTGAGCTTGGGGTTGACGGGATTGTGGTTAGCAATCATGCGGGGAGACAGGTTGATGGGGCGATTGCAAGTTTGGATGCGTTGGAGAAAATTGTTGATGGTATGTGGTCTGGACCCAGGTTCTTGGGATCTGCTGACTTGATTCTAGCTGTCGGTGACAAGACGTACATCATGTTTGATTCGGGAGTGCGGGGTGCCGCGGATATCTTCAAGGCTCTAGCCCTCGGAGCAAAGTTTGTGTTCGTTGGCAGATTGTGGGTGTTCGGACTCAGCATCAAAGGAGAGCTTGGTGTTCGACATGTGATGAAGAGTCTGCTGGCTGACTTTGATATTCTGATGAATGTGTCGGGCTATCAGAGCGTGGATCAGATCAATCGGGACAGTATTGATAGCTTGCCGAACACTGCGGCTATGATTGCTGAAAAGTCGAAGCTATAAGATGGACTGACTATCTGCCGAGACAATGATACCAATATATGTAGCGTTGCAAGAGAAGAAAGGTTGAGCGAAGGTATACTTGTCAAGTGAGGTACCACGGATTGTAAGATGACCTTTGCAATGACCAGCACTCCTTCCAGAGGTCTTACCAAGTAACTGTTCCACAACATTCTTTGCGCGACGGTGATCCGTGGTGAGATGCGGGGTGTCTTGTTGTTGGCCCTTCTGTTACACATCTTTTTTTCGGCAATCTGGAGTAACAGTCTGTTGAATTTCTAGAATACCAGAACACAGTTCTCGCATACGCAAGCATTCAACGGCTGTTTGACCTCAATGCAGCCAGCTGATTTGCATGCATGTACCTAGTCGCGCAGCCTCGCAGCCTCGCTTCACTGTTGCTCCCCCTTTCCATCTATCAAGGAAGCGCGCATACGCCCCTTCCTTCCCTTCTCAGCCCGGGAAGCGAACAACCCAGAATTTCTCTTTATACTTAACTCTCCTCGTGCCAAAATCTACCATCTCTCCTTAGTAATTCGCATCTCCTAAATTGTCTGTCTGTCTTTTCTTTCTTTCTTTCTGCACCGTACCATGTACCCCTCGGTCCTTCTTCCAACATGGACTTTCCTCCAAGTCGTCCTTCACAGTGCCACAAGCCATGCCCAGCTTGTTCCTCCCTCTCATTCTTACAACACCACCTCAGCCTTCATCTCCCCACGCAGACATGTAATCAGTCAGCAGGATCTCAGCCTGGCTCCTCCAATACCAATTCTCGACATTGGGCTGCAGCACATGCTTGGCCAGATGGGTGCCAATGCCACCAGGGCTGAGAACGTCTCCATCGCAGAAGCAGATGGCCGACCGCCACCGCCAGATTTCTCGAAAGTCAATCTGTCACACCAGAAAGATGCACCTGCTGAGTGTGGTCCTGGTCAACCCTGTGCTGATGCGAGTTGCTGCAATTCCGTAAGTGCTGTGGAGCCCTTCAGCTAAATCCGGCTGACGAAGAACAGGAGGGCAAGTGTGGATTCAAACCTTACAATTGTGTCTCGTCTGCTGCGACGACTTGTATCTCGAATTGCGACGCTCATGCTATGTGTGGAGTGGACTCGCTGCAAGGGCAGCAGAAATGCGCCTTGAACCTATGCTGTTCTTATTTTGGGTATTGCGGGGTGAGTAATTGGAGTCTTCGACGGCGACATCAACGCTGATAATCACCAGACAACAGATGCACACTGCGCTACTCAAGGTCAAACTCCGTGCCAACCAGGATTCGGAGACTGTCAAGTCATCAGTGCGCCAAGCTGTACGACCAAGACAGCTACTAGAGGTAGGCATGTCGCATATTATCAGGGCGGGTAAGTTGTCAACCATATTGAATATCCATCTTACCGTCACTAATCAACATCTACGAGTAGAAATATTGCGAATCGAGCCTGTGATCGAGTCTACCCATCCCAGATAGACATCACCGGCCTGACCCATCTCAACTTCGCGTTTGCCTCGATTGATCCCGTCACGTTCAGTGTTGCTGCCGCAGATCCTAATGACTTTCTACTGTACCACCAATTTACTTCTCTGGCATCACCACACCGTCTACAAACATGGATTTCTATTGGGGGTGGTGGCTTCAGCGGCCCCGGCCCAACGCATACAACCTGGTCTGATCTAAGTTCCTCAACATCAAATCGAGCAGCTTTCATTTCTTCACTGGCTGGTTTCATGCATAAGTGGGGATTTCAAGGTGCCGATATTGATTGGGAATTTCCGGGCCAGCCAGATTCTGGCGGAAAGCCGGAGGATACTGCGAATCTGGCACTTCTCATCAAAGAAATGCGTGCTGCTTTTGGCACTAAGTATGGCATAAGCCTTGCACTGTAAGAATTACCGAACTCTCCATTCCAGACACTTACTGATGGTTTCAGGCCTACCGACTTCAATTATCTTGCTGCCTTTAACCCTATAGCTCTCCAACCCTATGTGAGCTTTTTTAACTTCATGGCCTACGATCTACATGGCCCTTGGGAAGCCGCACGATTGGGGGCTCTTCTTCGTCCACAGGCTGCGCTGCCGGATATCGAGAGTACGCTTCTGCCACTCTGGTTCGATGGTCTCGATGCTAGCAAGCTTAATCTTGGTCTCCCGTACTACGGACGAGGTGCAACTGTTTCCAGTACTTCTTGCGTAGATCTCAATTGTCCCTACTCTAGCCTCAGTCGTCCTGGTCAATGCAGCGGCGAGGCAGGTATTCTGTCTTTGAAAGAAATCCAGGACATCATCACCCAACTTCATCTTATACCAAAGGTCCTTCCAGATATCTTCCAGAAATCAATCACCTTTGATGACCAGTGGATTTCATACGATGACAGCGATACCATAGCCGAAAAGACACAATGGGCAGACCAACACTGTTTTGGTGGAACTATGATTTGGAGTGTTGACTTGACCAAGGGAAATGGAAGGTAGGCTTGTAGTACAATCACCATCTTTTAATATCTCTTCTTTCTGACGAATTATAGTCCTGACCCTCCAGCTCTCAAGGTGAGCATTGATGGGACTTGTGGGAAGACTTCGATTTCAACATGCTTCGGATCAACCTTCGGTGGTTGCTGCTCAGGCAGTTCATTTTGCGGGTCTTCAGAAGACTATTGTTCAGCGAGGAAAGGCTGTCAAGATCAATTCGGCGTGTGTGACGAGGACAACAGCCCATTGAATACCATCTCAAGCACGCCCGCCCCTTCCCCAACTGCCGTCAGCGAAGATGCATCTTGTGGGATTGGTAAGACTTGCAAGGGAAGTGTATTTGGGTACTGTTGCTCTAAAAACGGTTGGTGCGGGTCCACTCCCGACTACTGCTCACCAGCCAAGGGCTGTAATCCCGCAAGTGGCTTCTGTGGTGACAATCTGAAGATGAGTGTTGATGGAAGTTGTGGGTCAGGGAAGTACTGTCTAGGCTCGCCTTGGGGTGACTGTTGCAGCGCTCATTCTTGGTGTGGCATAACTCCTGATTATTGCTCTTCGGCAAATGGCTGTCAAGGTGCGTTTGGTAATTGTTTTTGAACGAACAATTTGTTCTTGAACGTAGATGTTCGTTTCTCCATCATAATGCCTACTAGACACATGCTAGGAACACTAAGAATGTAACACCACAAATTGCCATCCCAAACAGATATCTTGCGTTCTTGATATGTAAGTTTACTCGTAGGCCCACGGTTGCTTTGGTCACGGGTGCAGTCATTGACTTTTGATATCCCACGCCACCTGGCACGTTATAGATTGGTGCTGCTTTTTCTGTCATCCGCGAGGCTTCTTCATTTTGTGGAGATGGCCGTAAAAATAATGTAGGAGTTAACCCTCAGCATTACTGTTTCATGTCTCACAAAACCCGAAAGCAGTTATATGCAGGATGAGATGTATACAATGATAGCTTTGGCAAGATAAATGTCTCTTTTTGAGAGCAATTGTATAATTCCTCTACAATTTAACACTCTTAACCAACCCACTCTTAATAC
>QGMI01000760.1:0-19445 GCA_007821535.1 Lachnellula occidentalis | reverse complement strand
TTTTTGATAATATTATTTAAAGAATTGATATTATTTATTAAAATATAAGTATTACCTAAGCTTTAATACCTATTATCTATAAGAAGTTATTAAATAATAGAATAGTTTTCTAATATAATTATATCTAGTTAGCTATTATAATCTAAATATAGAACTAGGATAACTTATATACATTTAAGTTATTAGAGTTTATAGTTATTATAGCCTTTTATAAATAGTTCCTTTAGATATAGGAAATTGAGATAAGTAGTCTAGAAGGATAAGGATACTTGCTTATACTAATTATTACTACTTAAGAAAGGCTATATAGAATAATAAAGTTATATATAATATTATAGCTAGTTTAAAAGATATTATATCTATTTAGATATAAGGTATAAGTATATCCTACTAATATTAGCATTTTACTAGTAAGTAAGATAAGGGTATAAATAGTAGTTAGTAAGACATAAATTAGTTAGGAATATAATAGAATAATAATTATCTTTATTTAGCTAGTTAGTAGTATCTTGATACTAGCTAGTAAATAATTATATCTAACTATTTACTAACTTAAAGTTATTATAGAAGATCTTTAAATATCTAAGATTAAGTACTTTATTAGGTTTAAAGTACTACTAGAAATACTTAGTTTTCTCTTTATACTAGAGATTATATATATTCTAATAAAAAAGTGAATAATTACTTAAAGTATTACCTTATTACTAGTTAATAGATAGATAAATATTAGATAGAGGATATAACTTATATACTAGTTAATATCTCTAAAATTAAGACTAGGCTAAGGATAAAGAGTATTATAAGAATAGCTATTATATAATCTATCTATACCTATTAATCCCTTTTAATACTTTTATATAAAAAGGTTAAAATAGTCTTTAATATAAGTAAATCTAATAGGCTTATTATTATCTAGATTACTAGTCTATTAAGAGTATTAAATACTAGTTTTATAAAAAACTTAATTAAGTAGATTATATTAAGTATAATTAATTTAAGTATAATAGAAATTAGTAAGCTTAGGATTAGTTAGGAGGTATAACTTAATATTCTAATAGTGCTTTATTATATTAATAACTAGCTGCCTTCTAAAAAAGTTAGACTTTACTCTATTATAAGTAGTACTACTATTATACTAATACTAGATCTATAAATATATTATAAGTATACTAGGAATAAAGAGGTTATTTTAACTTATAAATTTATAAAACTCTAAGATCTATTCTAGTTCTATACTAAGAGTTGAAATTAAGTATACTACTTCTTTTTAACTATTTTAAGGATAATCTAGAATTATATAATAGAAATATAGCTTTTAGGCTAATACTAGATAGCTAATTTATACTATTATAAAGTAGTATTTACTATTCTTAATTAGCTTTATAATAGTTAAATCAGCTTATAAGTAATATACTATTAGTAAGGTAATATTATACTACTTTAATTAGAGCTTACTTTATATATTATATTATATTCCTTATCTATTAGATTCTTAAGCATAGTATTATTATACTCTTAAAGGAAAGCTTTATTAGATATATAATATAATAATTAAAGTAATATAATAATATATAACTTAAATTAGTACTATAATAGAAGAGTTATAATAATAATTATATATAGATAGTTATAAGTTAATAGAATAACAGTAGAAGAGATATTTTATATACTAGACTTTACTATCTAGATTAGCTACTAATTAGTAATAGTAATTAAGATTTATAA
Organism: Lachnellula occidentalis; assembly: GCA_007821535.1. Taxonomy (NCBI): domain Eukaryota; kingdom Fungi; phylum Ascomycota; class Leotiomycetes; order Helotiales; family Lachnaceae; genus Lachnellula; species Lachnellula occidentalis. The sequence goes on along the minus strand of QGMI01000760.1, from coordinate 17,720 downwards.
TTTTTATTAGTAAAAGAGAAGAAGGAAAAGGGGTAAAGAAGAGGTTAAGGCCTAGATTATATTTTCTATAATCTTATATATATCAAGTTTAGTATTAGGACTATAGTAGGTTAGTATAATTATATATAACTAGATTTAAGAAAGCTACTTTCTAAAAGTAGTAAGTCAAATGATTTAAAGTCTAATAGTATAAAATCTAACTAATACTATATTTTTAGTAGAGAAGCTAAATAAGGGATTAGTATAAAGAGTAAGCTTACTAGCTTGAAATTAATAATAATTAAGGAAACTGCTAAGAAGAACTTAAAATACTAGACCTAAAGCTTATTTAAAGTTAATAGGAGTACTTTCTTATAGACTAAGCTCTAGTATTCTAGATTAAGTATTTAGTAGAATTTCGCTTATTTAACTTTAAAGTTATAAGTTAAACTAAGTATATTAAGCTTTAGATTATATTTTTACTAGCTAGATTAACTACTTCTCTAATAAACTTAAATATAAAGAATAAAAGAATAGATATATTTATTACTAGCTTAGATATAGGAAATATATATAATATAAATAAGTTAGTTCTAGAATAGAAGTAGAAGACTTCTAAGATATCTAATATAAAGAAGAAAGGAGAAAGTTTTAATAATATCTATAGTTATTTACTCGATCTATATTGTTTCAAATTTTAATTACTCGAACTATATTATTTTAATTTTTATTACTCGATCCATACTATTTCTATCGATCCATACTATTTTATTTTTATACCTTATAAAAATATAATTAGAAGGTATATAAATAGAGTAACTACTATTATTATTAGTAGTATAAAAGTAATAACTTCTTATACTAGCTTATAGCTATATAGGACCTAATTCTAGAGTTAAATAACCTATACTAAGTTATATAATAGGTCATATGATAATATATCCTAATACTAGATATGACTTTATATAACTTTATATAACTTCTAAGGTTTATATAACTCTATTAGTATATAGATAATACTCTAGTTAAATAATATAAGGCTAGTAAAGTCAATTAAATAAAAGTAGGTCAAAAGTGGAAATAGTCTTAACTTTTATATTTACATATATATAGCTTCTTCTAGCTTCTTATTAATATCCTTTTTAATATTATATCTAGAGTTCTATTTCTAGATAATACTATAGTACTATACTAGTACTATTTCTAAGTATAATAGAGTAAACTTCTAGTAGAAACTTAAAAGTATATGGATCGAGTAATAAAAATTAAAACAATATAGTTCGAGTAATTAAAATTTGAAACAATATAGATCGAGTAAATAACCGTAATATCTAAAGGAATTATATAAAGTAAAGTATAAAAAAGAAGTTATTAGTATTAATAGTATAGTAAAATAGAAAGTAGAAGATTTTAGAATAGAGATAAGATATTTCTAGAATAAATAAAGTATAATTCTATAGCTTCTAAGAAACTACTTATACTAGTATACTTTATCTATACTAGTATACTTTATTTATATAAGTATACTTAATAGAAAACTCTAGAATAGAGATAGGATATTTCTAGGATAGATAAAGTATAATTCCTTAGTCTCTATAAAACTATCTATACTAGTATATTTTACTTATACTAGTATACCTAATAAGGTCTAAAGCTTTTATATATATAGGTTTAATAGGAAAGCTCCTTCTCTTCTATATTATAAGGAAATCTAAGATATTTCTCAGATATTTCTAAGATATTTCTAAAATAGATCTATAATAGATCTATAATAGACCTAGGATAGATCTAGGATACTTCTAGGATAGATCTAGGATATTAGCCTTAATAAATAAGCCCTACTAGATTGCATATAGCTACTAGCACATATAGCTACCGTTTTAGTAGAGCCGACGATATGATATAGTTAGGTATAGTACTAAATTATATTAGACTATTATTTTTTAGACTACTCTTTTCCTAGTACTTTTATATCTCTTATATTTATATCGCGACTTATAAAGTTACTAAATTTTAATCCTTTAAATCTACTTAATATCTATTCTAAATCTAGAAAATCTAGATACTAGACTTCTCCTTTTTATCTCTACTACTTCTAGACCTTATATATTATATCCTTAGACTACTTTCTATCTCTTTCCTATACTTTTACTACTATATTAGGCCGATATAGTTATCTAGATATTATACTTATATAGTATAGTATAGAGCCTTATTCCAGGAAGCTTTATTCTAGGAAACTTTATTTTAAACTATAAAGCTTTATTTTAGACTATAAAACTATACTTTTACTAGTATCTATAGGCCGATTATTAGATTCTTCTATCTATAAGCTTCTTATATACTTATTAATATATTTTTATAGTATAGGAGTAAGGATCTAGATCTTGACTATATTTAGACATATAGCTTTCTTAATACTATAGTTTTCAATCCTAATATATAATCTATATAGGCTATACTTTCGGCTAGTTTATATACTATAAACTATAAGTAAAAGCTATTTCTAGTAATATCTAGACTTTTAGAATGTCTAGAGAAGGCGTTTTAATAGTATTTAATAGTATTTAATAGTATCTTAAATAGTATATCTAATATCATATTGATTATATATTAATTGTATAATATAAAGCATTTATAGAATCTATACGATTAATACTTAATAGCTAAAGCTAATTTTTATCTTCTTTAATAAATATCTATCTATTGCCTACTCTCTACTACTATTCCTATCTTTATTTAAGTTATAGTTCTATAGTCTTTCTAATTAGCCTTAAGTTAAAGCATTTTCTTTCTATAAGGCGTTTTTATTATCTATCCTATTACCTATTTAATTGCCTATCCTATTACTTATTAGCTATTATATAGATAGTTATCTAATCTAGATAATATAGTTATTTGATTTAGATATAATCGAAGTACTAGTCCAAGCTAGGCTAGAAGTAAGCGTTTACTAAGCGTCTACTAGCCTTATAATAGCGTCTCTACTAGGCCGGCGTTTCTACTAGACTAGTATTTGCTATTATAGAAGCTATTATAAAAGCTAGTATAATTATCTAATATAGAATTAAAGCTTATTTGATTAAATTTACTTTTAATAGAACTTGCTTATTGATTTACTTTATTTATTTATTTATTTAGGAGCTATTTTTAGACTTATATAATAGTTTGCTAATAATTTATATCTAGGAAATCTAGCTATTATATTATTCTATCCTATAGAGACTATATTAAGTATAGCGAAGAGGGCTAATTTAGCTATATTAATAATATTCTCCTTTATAAGTATAGTATAATATAACCTCTAGGTTATTGCCTTTTTATAGTAGTAATACTAGTTATCTTAACTAGGAAAAGAGATACTTTACTAGGCTTTCTACTAGTAAAGGCTAGTAGGTCTATTCTTATAGGCCTGCCTTTAATTAGGCCTTAAAATTATAGATTATAGAAGTTATAAGAGATTTTAAGGAGCCTGAATTTGTATAGATAGAGTAGGATCTATAGTTTTTATAAGGATACCTAGTAGGTAGTAGGTATAGTAGTAGTTATAGTAGTTATAGTAGATATAGTTTAGTAGACTTAAGCGGATTTAGTAGCTATAAGGTAGAATTAGTAGTATATACTTTAATCATAATCTTTTATAGTATATAAAGTCTTATCTAGTTGTTTTCTATAGTTTAGATACTATTTAAGTAATATATAATTGATTTCTAATAATTTTATAAATTAATAATTACTAGTAAGGTAGACCTAGGGTATAGCTAGTAGATATATATATTCTAATACCCTTTTATAATTCTAATACCTAAACTCGGCTAGTAATACCTAAACTTTTTTTAATACTCTATACTCTAGATTATAACCTTTATAGCCCAATCATTTTTATATCTAAACTAAAATATTAATACTCTATAAATCCCTCTATAGGTACTACTAAGGTATCTATATAGTAACTAGTAATATTATAATATCAGAATATAGTTTAGGTATTAGAGTTTTAGAAGGTATTAGATATAGCTATTATATATAAGCTATAGTATACTAGTAGAACTAAGGCATACTTACTACTAAAGCAAGTATACTAAGTCGTCCTACTATGCCTTTGACTATAACTATAATTTATATTATAAACTTATAAAAACAATTGCTAATAGCTATTTAAATAATATATATACTTCTAATTAATTCTTATAAGCTATATCGTATTATATAGCTTCCTAGTAGAAAGTATATTATTAGTAAAGCAATGTGAGATTTGGTAGAGGTAGGCTTGGTAGGTGACAAGGATCACGTGAGAAGTGATAATATATGCAAATATAAGTGAATTTGAAGGCTTAGCTTAGAAGGCCTTATAGAGAGTGAATAAGGCCTCTATATATATAAAAGAACGCTATTCTAGTACCTTCTATACTTATTAATTATATGAGTCATAATATAGAGCATAGAAGTAGCTAGAATGCTAAAGGTTATAACTTATATTATAATCATATAGTAGACTATAGTAACCTTAGAAACTATAGTAGCCTATATTATTATAGAACCTTTTATAGGATTTACTAAGAAATCAATATAGCTAGCTTTGTACTAAGCCTAATTAGGTTAGAACTATATTTAGTACTTATTACCATATATCTAATACGCCCCCTTAATAAGTACCTAAATAGCTTCTTTATAGTAGCTAGTAGTAGCTTAAGTAGTTTAAGATCTTAAATAGCTTAAGATAGCTATGATAGGTAAAATAGGTAAAATAGCTTAAAAAGGTAGCTTTTTACAAGAATTAATAAACTACAGGCCTAAAAATATATAGTATAATGCTAAAATATAGTTCCAGTTTATAATCCTGTTTTTATCTTATAATTTATAGTTTCAGCCTACTAGCGTAAATAGAAGCTATCTTAACTATCTATTATACTTAGAAGGTAAATTGTATCTAGTTTAAAAAACCTCTTGAAAATTGCTATTTGCGCCCCTACTAATTGAATTTAAGAAACTTATAGTTATTAAATTTTAAATTACGTTATCTACTATATAGGTTAAGTAGAATCTAGTTTTACCGCAATTTTTACGGGTTTTATAGCATAACTTAGAACTAAGCATTTTACTAAGAGACTCTAAGTCTTAGAATCTTAGTAGTAGTATTTTAGTCTTAGTAGCTAAGTGAATTACTATATTAACTATATTTAGGCTAGTACAGGTTTAAATAGTTTATAAAACTAGTAAATTTATTTAAAGCTAGTAGCTTAGTAAGCCTATCTGCCTTTTAATTATTTGTAAGGATATAAATTAGCTCTAGTACTCCCTTATTTATATAATCTCTAATTATATGATATTTAGTATTAATATAGTTAGTTCTTTTATGAAATATAGGGTTATTAGCTAGTAAGAGGGCCTTATTATTATCTATATATAGTAGTAGCTTATCTTGCTTTAATAGATCTAGTTCTTTTAGTAGGATTCTAATAAAAGCTATTTCTTTAGCAGCTACATTTATAGCTATATACTCTACTTCTATAGTACTTTAAGCTATAATCGATTATAACTTAGGATTTCCATATAATAGGGCCTCTAGCTATAAATCTAATATAGCCTATAGTACTTTTAGCTTATACTAGGTCGCTAGCGTAATCTGCATCGCAATAGCTTTAGATATAGCTAGTTGCATTATTAGAGTAGATAATGCCTAGATTTATAGTCCCTTTTAAATATCTAAATATACGCTTAATAGTATTTAGATATAAGTCGCTTAGATTAGAAGCAAATCTAGCTAGTTTAATAGTAGTATAGACTATATCTGGCCTATATACTAGTACTAGATATAGTAGTAATCCTATTAATTGCTAGAAATATTTGATTGATTTAGGATTAGCCTTTTCTTTATTAGGCTCTAATTTTATATTAGAGTCTATAGGAGTTTTAGAAGGGTTTAAATTACTAAAACCAAATTTATTTAGGATTTTATTTATATATCTAGCTATATATAGCTTTAGTATCCCTTCTTTAGGCTTATAGTCTATATCAATGTCTAGATAGTCTTTAATTAGACCTAGTTCTTTAATATCGAAATAGCCTTTAATTTTATTTATAAAGTCCTGAATTACTTCCGCATTTAGACCAATTATAGCTAAATCGTCTATATATACAGTAATTATAATACTAGTAGAACGATTTATAAATATGCTATTTTCGCTTAATAGGAATTCGAATCCTAACTATTAGATATATAGTAATAAGTACTAAATATGGTTTTAACCTAATTAGGCTTAGTACAAAGCTAGCTATATTGATTTCTTAGTGAATTATATAGAAGGTTCTATAGTAATATAGGCTACTATAGTTTCTAAGGTTATTATAATCTACTATATAATTATAATATAAGTTATAACCTTTAGCATTCTAGCTACTTCTATGCTTTCTATTATAACTTATATAATTAATAAGTATTAAAGGTACTAGAATAGCATTCTTTTGTATATATAGAGGCATTATTTACTTACTATAAGGCCTTCTAAGCTAAGCTTTCAAATTCACTTATATTTATATATATTATTATTACCTCTTATATGATCCTTATTACCTACCGAGCCTACCTCTACTAAATCTCATATAGTAGCAATGCGATAAGGCCTATATATACAGATATAGCCTAGCTTCCGATTCAATATCGTTAAGTGTAAAATAGCTTATCAGCTACTTTTCAAAAGCTTATTAGCTACTTTTTAAGGTAATCCCCTACCTACATTTTTACTAATAGAGAAGTTCAAGCCTGAGGCCTGTGTCCCTAAGACTAAGCGCTAGTAAAAGCATAAGCTAGTGCCTCTAGAAGCTATAATTTGACGTGTCTGTCACCTATAATTATAGGTATTATAGCAAATTCTCTCAAACCAAGGTGCCTATACTTTATCGCTATTTAGTAGCCCTAGAAGGCACTATATAGGTCAGATTTAAAGGAGTAGCTACTTACTCTCTTTTAGTTCAAATTATAACTCTAGTAGTAATTAAAGTGGGTTCTAAGAAGCTATCCTCGGAGAGGGAGAATTATGCTTAATTCACTTCCTAGCTTATAATAAAAGCTAGTTTTTAGTACTTACTACTATCTATAATCAGGGCTATAATAAACCTTAGCTACGCCTATATATAGTAATAGGGAACTATCTAGTAAGTAGTACTACTACGCAATTTATAGTCTAAATAGACTAAATATAAAGGAAGGGGGAACCTAGTTTAAAATAAAATATTACTAAATAAGTGAATTGTATAAGAGATAAAAGCTTAAAGCTTAAAAGCTCGAATTGTAATACTAAAAACCTTTAGTGAAAAATAAGCTATAAACTAGCGGGAAATTTAGAGAACCTGCTTACACTTATATATAAGACTATTAGTAGCGTAATAAAACATGTTATATATGCAAAAGTTACTTGGATCTATAAGTGAATTTTAAAATAGCATTTTTCGCAATTCTTAAATATAGCCTTTAAAAACTAAGTAATTACTACTTGTAGGTAAAATATAGCTTTATAAGACGCTAACAAGTAAGACATACTATTGCATACGTTTAGGGCTATTTGGACTACAAATAGTAGTTAAATTAAGCTAAAATAGTAAATATCTTACTTAGCTAAATCTAAGCTTAAAAGATAAGATAAAAAGTTACTAGTAAAAGTCTTAGTTACTCTAATTACTATAAATCTATCAATTCACTTAAAAATGGCCGCTATTTCTTCCTATAAAGGAGAAGTACTAATCGGTAGATCTAATTATATAGAGTAGATAAAGGAAGCTAGTCTATTCCTAGAAATCTATAGTTTCATACTATATATAGATAGATCTAAACGTAATCTACTTTCTATTAAATCGCTCTATTATACTAAATCCGGGCCTAGAAGCCTAGAATTAGCTATAAAATATTTAGGGAAAGAGACCGAATATAGCCGTAATACTAAGCGAGCCTTAGGCGCTATAAAATCTACTATAAGCGCTGATAATGTTGATAGGTTCAAGGACTAGCCTACGGCAGACCTACTTTAGGCAGCTATAAAAGATACTTTTAGGGAGACTAATTTAGAGACTATAAGGCGCTATTTTAATAAAATAATAGATGCTAACTATGACTCTTTTAAGAGCGCAGATGAATATACTAGTTATATCCAATCCTCCGCTATATATTTAAAAGAATTAGGATATAAACTACTTAAATCTTTTATAGCTATATTACTATTTAAAGGATTATCTAGCTTATTTAATACTTTTAGCTCCCGAAAATATAAGGAAGTGACTAAAAATATCAATAATATAGATATTACTAAGCTTATTTCGGACATTATAAGCGAAGAAGCTAGATTATAGTTAGATTCCGTAGCTAATAAAACTACTAGTAAAAATATCCTTTTTTCTAAGTATTATAATAGAAGGGGACATATAGAAACTAAATGCTAGATTAAATATCTAGAATTAAAGCAAAATAATAAGCATAATAAAAATAAAGCTTCTAAAAAGACAGAATCTACTAAAGTAGTCTCATATGATAACGCTAGTATATAATAGTATTAGTAATAAAGAAACAAGTTTTTATAAAACTAAGTTAATACTAGATTCTAGTACTAGCGAGCATTATACATTTAATAAAGACTAGCTAGTAGACTATAAATCTATATTCAATAAAAGTATTAGAATAGCTAATAGCAAGAGCCTAGCTATTTTAGGAAAAGGCAATATTCTAGTAAAGGCTAATAATAATAAAATCATTATTAAAAACGTCTTTTATACTCCTGACCTAAAAGCTAATCTTATTAGTACTAAGGAGCTAATTAATAAAAACTAGAATATTACTTTTAAGAAGGATATAGTTGAACTAAGTAATAAGACTATAAAAGTAACTATATCCTAGCTAAATAATACTTATTACCTTAATCTACTAGTAGATTTTAATACTCTAGAACTTATAGTATATTATACTAAACCTAAAAATAATAAACTAGACTTATATCATAAAAGGCTAAACTATTTAAATAAGGATATATTACTTAAAACTATAAGTAATACTAGTAGTTTAAGCCTAGAAAATGATAATAAAGAATTAAGCAATTATAAGCCTTATTTTATAAGCAAATTCTATAATATAGGTAGCAAAAAACCTATATCTACTATACTTATACTAAATGTCTATAATATAGATATAGTAGGCCCGATTAAGCTACTAGGCCTATTAGGGGAAAAATATTTTATGACTATTACTAATTAGGGTAGTAGAGCTACTTAAGTATATCCTATAAAGCATAAAGGAGATACCTATAGCATACTAGTTAAATTCTTTAATATGATTAAAACGCAATTTCCTAATACTAGGATTAAAGTATTAAAACTAGATAATACTAAAGAATTTAAACCTAGTAAATAGACTCTATTTTGTGATAATAATAGGACTATATACGAATATACTAGCCTTTATTCTGTTCTATAAAACGGAATAGCCGAAATATTAAATAAATATATAATAGAAAGGCTAATAGCTATTTGTAAGGCTAAAAATATACCCTTAAAATTATAGCCTTATTTAGTTCAGTCTATAATATATATTAAGAACCGGACTTATAATTCTATTATAAATAAGAACCCTTATAAGGCCCTAACCGATAAAAAACCCCAAATCGGCTATATTAAGATTATAGGCTTACTAGCTTATAAAAAGAGACTAGAAAGTCTAGTAAATTATCTGAAAAAGGCAATAAAGGAATATTACTAGGATTCGAATCGGCTAATAACTTTCTTATTTATATACCTAGTAAAAATAAGGTTATTAGTACTAAAAATGTTATAATTAAGAAAGATTTAGTATATGCCGATGAATATAATAGATTAGATGATAATGATTATCAAGAGCTATTAAAGCTAAACTACTCAGAGGATAATATTGATTCTAGGAGTACTAATCCTAGTAATTTCCTTAATATCCCTAATAATAGCTCTAATAATAATAATAATAATAGTAATAATAAACTTGATATATATAATAATGAAGATACTATTATATCAGACAATCTAAATAGCTACGATAAGCTAAGTCAAGACTATTATAAGGATCTAGATAGTAATAATAAAAGAAAGAATAAAAAACTTTCTTGAATTTACAAAATCACCTATAACTTTTCTGCAACCTAGTTGAATTCATTGATCGAGATAGCAAATTGACTACCTTTGCCTTAGCTTTTATCTGATCCTACTCTTATAGAGATCAGACGGAAAATGGCTGACTAAGGCAATCCGGAAGACTTTCTTACTCTAAGAGCCTTCTAAGAACCTCCTTTATTGCCCCCTAACCTCCTACTATACTAGTCCTAGGTAGTAGAACCCTTAGATAATATTAATATGATTTACTACCCTTCTATAGATAAGCTAGATAGTAGAGATACTTAGTATAAGAGAGATCTACTACCTACTACTATACCTATATATATAGGCCTATATATAGGGTTTTCTACTACTATATACTACTCTAGTATTACCGAATCCGTATTTAGCAAATCTAAAGAATCTAACTTAGATTAGCAATTAGATAGTAATTTTAGCTAATAAGATAATACTAATACTAGAGTTACTAATATAGAAGTTAACTATCTAGATATTATAGAAGTCGACTAACTATATAGACAATTTAAGCTAGGTAAGAAATATAGGTACCTTACTTGCTATTAAATATATAATAAAGAAGTAAAGTTTTTATTAAATTAATATACTACTATAAGTATAGCTAGGTAGTAAAGAGGAAACTTACTTAGGGCATAGCTAGTTAGTAAGAGGAGACTTAAGCAGCTTTTCTACTTTAGTCTTCCTTTCTCTTCTTAATTAATCTATACCTTCTTATCTTCTACTACTTAATTACTACCTTCTAATAGGTTATAAGCCCTAGGTTAGCATAGAGGGTATATTATAAGGCAATATATACATATGTATACGTATATATATATAAAATATTAATAAACATTTTATTAAATACTAAAAACATAATTACTAAGCTTATATAAGCTTATAAAATATATTAAAAGCTTTTAAAGGAATAGGCCTTTAGAAGAATATTAATATACTAAAACAAGCTAACTGCAATTAATAGTTTAAGATAATTAAATAAATTATAGATAAAGAAGATACTATATTTCTCTTATAGTAAACTATTTAAAAGTATATAAGTATTCTTAAACCTAATTGAAAAGTTAAATTAGAGTTACTAGAATGAATTTGTAATATAAAGAAGGACTTAGATAGTAAGCTAGGAGAGAAGAAAATATAGGTATAGACTAATAAAGTACTATAGAGAGAGTATAAGAAGGTAGAAGTAGGGTTTTTAATTAACTTTAAACTTAAGTTAAATAAAGCTAATAAAAGCTAGATTAAACTTAAAGAGGGTTTAGGTACTAAGATTACTATACTTAAGAGTAAGTATTATATAATTATATATACTACAAGTAGCTAGCTTATTAGAACCTTTACTTCCTAGTTAATAAATATAAAGATTTCATCTAGTAATAACTTAGTTAAGCTCTATATTATATAAAAGGAAGCTTACTACTAGATAATAATAATATTCGATAACGATTTTATATAGCAACTTTTTATTAATAGCCTTCGACTTTAATATGCTTATAATAATATTACTAATACCTTTATACTACTTATAAAGGAGACTTAAGATATTAAAATATAGAAGCTTAATAAAAAGTAGGAAAGGCTTTCTATTATATAAAAAGAGAGAAGTTTTATTATAGATAGTATAGAAATTCTAGATTGATAGGATTAATATAAATCTTTTATAGATTATATTTAGAATAAAGCTATCTTTATTACTTATAGAAAAGATAAAGATTATCTCTATTTTAAATATTTAAGCTAAGATAAGTTAATCTAAATAAACTATTTTAAATACAGATTAGGTAAGTATAAGAGTATTATATACCCTTTTATAAAGAAGGGGTTCGATTATACTAAGGTAATATAAATTAAAAATAAAGATAAAGAAAGTAATAAAGAGAAATAGAGATTCTAACTACTAATCCTAAATGCTAAATGCTTATAATTACTATATAACTATTCTTAAGCTTAGTAATAATTAATATAATTACTATCCTTATACTTAAGAAGCTTAACTTAAAAAAGAAATTTTCTTTTAAGATTACTATCTTAAGATAGTAGTAAGAAAGATCTAGATTAGATAATAACTAAGTCTAATTATAAAGAAAGAAGTAGAAGCTATACTTAAGATAAAAAGATAAGCTTTTAAGATAGAGCAAATATTACTACTAGTAATAATTCTAAAAGTAAAATTAAAGAATTTAGTAGAATTATATAAGAAGCCTATAAGGACATCCCTATTATAGTATCTATAGTAGATATAGGCTATATATTATATATAACTAACTAGCTTTCTATCTTTAGCTTACCTTTAAAGCTATATTAAAAGAGTATTTAAATAGATAGAAGGCGCTTCTATTTAGAGGGGATTAGGATAGCTATAATTAAATTAAATAGTAGATAATATATTTTTCTTAAAAATACTCTTTATATATCTAGCCTAGGCTATATACTCGTTTTAGTAAAGAAATTGCTTAGTTCTTAGCTTATTAGACTATTTAATACTTAATAAATAGTTTTTCTTAAATAATCTAATAGTATTCTATTAATTAAAGTATATATAAAGAAGGGACTATATATTATCTCTAAAATCTTACTAGAAGCAGATAGGAAGTTTTTTCTAATATGTATACTAGATTATTAAGCTTAAAACCTAAATCTTAGCAAGTAGGAGAAACTATATTCTAAAGCTTATAATATAAATCTATCTTAACCTTAAATAAAAGTTAACCTAAAATCTACTATAAGAAGTAAGACTTAATACCTAAACTAATATATTACCTTTAAAGTAATAAAGGAAGATAACTAGAAGCTAGTAAAGAATATTTTTAATAACCTAGAAAATAAAGTCTTAGAAGAAGAAAATAAGATAGTTAAAATTAAGCAACCTACTATACCTAATACTTTTAGAAATATTCTAAAAAGAGAAAAGAATAGTATTATATACTAAATATAAAAGAATAAGATTTAAGAAGGTAAAGTAGAAATGATAAAGAAAGATATATTTATATTAAAAGAATAGCAACTATAATAAAAGCTTTTCTAATATATATACTACTATTAAAGGTTCTATTATATAAGACTAGTAGCCTTAGTATTACTTTATATAGTTATAAATATTAAGAAAATGGTTATTCTAAGCTAGATACTACTTTATAAAATATACTATTAGTTAAAGATTAAGAAATAGCAACTAAAGATACTTGCTAAATATATATTAATACTATTTATATTAATTAGCTTTAATATAGTAAGGCTATTTCCTAAATTCTATAAAAGATATTAATACTTTAGAGAAGTAATTAATAGCTAAACTTGAAAGATATAGATTCTACTTTTTAAGAATTAAAAAGAAGTACTACTAAGGCTAAATAAATAGTAAAAGGCTTAAGAACTTAAAAGTAACTAATAAGTTAAAGTAGTAAGAATAGATAATACTTTAGAAATCCTTTAAACGTTATAAGAATAAGAATTATAAGATAGAGTAGCTATATAATTAATAGAGGCTTATATATTAGCATAAAATAGACTTATAAAATGCTTAATTTCATTAATAGAGTATAATATTAAAGCTATACTTAATAATATAAAGCTTCTAGTTAAATTCTAGTATAAGGCTATATAGACATAAGTATATACCTAAGCTTAAATGAGAATAGGACTTTTAATAGTAGAAGAAGTAATTAATAAGATTACTAGAAAGCCATTTAAAGTTAAATACTAAATATTACTATAAGAAGCATATATAAGGAAGGTCCTAGAAGTTTATAACTATATTAAAACCTAAGGTTATAAGATTATAGTATATATTAAAAGGAAATCTCTACTAGGCTAGCAAGATAAGTTTATGCTACTAGGAAGGAAAAGTATATTTATAAGCTATAATAAGCATATAATAGCATACTATAAGATCTACGCCTTAGATATATATAATATAGTTATATTAAATAATATTAAATTCTTTAAAGATATATCTAATAGCTTAATTAATAACTATTAACTTTAAATTAAACTATCTAATAGGACGTTTAAGAAGTTAGATAGGTAATATAGCAAGTATATAATTAGAAATTACTATAAGAGACTATCTAAATAACTTCCTACTATTAACTTAATATAAGATAAGTAGTAGAATTAAAGAAACGTAGCTTGCTTTATAGAAGAAGGTAGAAGCCTACTAGTAGAAGAACTAATAGAAATAAGTAAAGATACTAGAAATAGTAAAGAGATAGATAGATATATCTTTTTTAGTCTAGCCTTACTTATTACCCTAGAATATAAAAAGCTAATAGCTAAAATAATACTAATAGTTATAATTAGAATAGCTAAAACTAGAATGCTAAGCTTATTTGAAATCCTAATAGAAGCTAAATTAGTATAAGACCTAAAAGAATAAAGGCTTCTAGGAAACTAAAAGGACTAACTTTAAATATTACTATTTCTAGTATAATCTGACTAAATCCTCTAGTTTAAAACTAAGTAAAGGGCTAAAGAAAGTAATAAAGAACTAGATATAAAACGTCTTAAAGTAATACTAATAGTACTAGATTAGTTTAGTAATAAGTAAAGTAAAGAAGAAGAAATAGTAATATTTACTTTTAGTATTAAGTATAATATCCTAATCCTAAATAGCTATAAGGAAGTAATTAATAACTTATAATATAAGAAGTAATAGTAAGACGCTATTAAATTCGAAATCGCTTAACTTCTAGTTAATAATACTTAAAAAGAGAAAATACTACTATCTAGAGTAAACCTTATTAGCTTTAAGTAGGTCTTCACTTTTAAATTTAATCTAGATAGAATACTAGAATGATTTAAAGCCTAACTTATTACCTATAGCTTTATTTAATAATATAGAATTAACTATATAGAAACATTATACTAATAGTCTATATAGTAACGCTTAGAGCATGTTTTACTATTATAGCTTATAAAGACTTAGAATATAGATAATATAATATTAAAAACGCATTTATAAAATTAGAACTAAAAAAAAAAACTTTAAATAAAGATACCTTAAAGGGTATAATAGATAAAAAATAGAACTACTATATACTTTCTATAAAGTCTATATAGCTTTAAGTAGTTAGTAAGAGACTAGAATCTTCTAATAAAAGCTAAACTTCTAAATTAGAGTTTTAGTTAAAATAAGGCTAATCTATATCTATATATATATATAGAATATAAGATATGACTTTTAGTCTATATAGATAACTTAGTAGCTACTATACTAAAGCAAGAAGACCTTAGCTAGTTCTATTAGAAGCTAAATACTTAATTCTATATAAAGGATATAAAAGAAGTATTAAAGATCTTTAGTATTTAAATAACTTAAAACTAGAAAAGCAAGATACTTAAACTAGATTAAGAATAATATCTTAAGAAGGTTCTTTATAAGTTTAGATTCTTTTATACTATATATAAATCAATCTTTATACTAATAGATAGATATTCTAAGCTTTAGAAGGCTATTTTAAATAATCTAAAGATTAATTAAACCTAGTACTAAAAAGTGATTAGATCTATAATATATGCTATAGTATATATAAGGCCTAATATAGTATTCGTACTAGAGAGATTAAGTTAATATATATAGAACTCTATTAAATACTATAAACAAGTACTATAATATCTATTTTAATATCTATAATTAATAATCAAGTTTTAAATTAGCTTTAGACTAAAAGGAAATCTTATTATCTATTTAGATATTAACTATACTAGTAATAAGATAGACTAAAAGAGCATTATAGTATTAGTTAGACTTATTAGAAAAGGCCTAGTCTTTTAAGAAAGTTAAAAGCAAATATTAGTCTTAACTTTAATAACTAAAGCTAAATATATAATAATAAGCTTTATAGTAAAGTAAGGCTAATAGATAGCCTAGATTCTTTATAATTTAGAAAAAGAGAAATATATTACTAAAAATCATTAGATAATTAATATAAGAAGTAATAACTAGAAAGTAATCGCTCTAGCTAAAAATCCTTAGCTTATAAAAAGGTTAAAACATATTAATATCTACTATTATAATATTTAAGACTTATAGGATAGAAAGAAGGTTATAGTAAGCTATATGCCTATAAACAAGATAGCTATAGATAGGTTTTTAAAGCCTTTTATAAAAAAGCTTTTTAAAAGGTTTCTAAAACAAATTAGAGTAATTCTAAAAGAATATAATAGCATAGGAATAGCAAATCCTAAGCTTGATTAAAGTTTAAAACGATTACTAATATTTTTCTTTTTTTCTTTTATAGCCTTACTATTTTTATTTATTGATTTTTATTACTTATACTTTATTTCCTTTATTATAATATATAAAAAGCTATTCTTAGTTTAATAGGAGCTTATTCTTACCTTTTCTTACAAGTACATTTCATGTTTTTACTTTATATTATATTAATTCTATTAACTTATTATTACTTTATTTCTTTATAATAATATTATAAAGTATAAGAAGTAATATTCCTAAGTAATACTAAAGCTACTTGAATAAAAAGTGGGGCCTGATCCTAAGCTAGAAAATAAAAGCAAACTAGAAAAATCTATCTTTAAGCTTCTTCCTTTATAACCTAAGCTTCCTTTCTACTATAAGGATTAGCCTAAGTAATTTAATTATATATAACTATAGCCTTTCCCTTAGCCTTAGCCTTAGGTGCCTTAGCCTTAGCCTTAGCCTTAAGTGACTAAGCTTTCACCTTAGCTATAAGCTTTGCCTTTATAAGCTTATAATCAAATTTAGCCTAAGCTAAGTTAATATTGATTAGTTTAATTAAATAGCAACTATATAAATACTATTAGTTAGCTATTTCCTATAAAGTATATAATTAGTTAAGTTAAATAGGAGAATAGCTAAAACCTATCTTATTACTAATAAGAACTATTATATAAAGAATTATAGCAACCTATAAAGTATAACTAATCTTTATAATAATATAAGTATAATTATAGCTATATAAAGTATATTACTTGCCCTTGCCTAGTATATTACTATAAGCCTTCTTTAATATCTTAATGACTATAGATTAGAAGTATCTAAAGTATAGAACGGCCTAGAGAATAATACTACCTATATTAAAAGTATTACTTTTAGTAGAGCTAAGCTTACTTTTAGTCTTACTCTTATCTAAAGCTAGAATCTTTAGTCCCTAGCACCTAAAATACTATTAGTATAAGTATAAAAATAATAAAACATAAAAGAATATTAGACCTTTAATTTAGTAGCTACATTACTACTCTTTAACTTTATTATATCTAGTTATTCTTAAAAGAAACTAGTACTAGTAATTGATACTATAGAAGTACTAGATGCTATAGCTACTATAACTAGAGCTTCCTTATTATCATTTTCGCTTAACTATATCATATAATTAGAATCTATAAGAAATTATAATATATACTATAAAAGGAGGCTTTATCTTTAATTTAAAGTTTATAAGCTTTAGAAATTAAAAGAGATAGTAATAATTAGAAAGTCTAAAGTTATATATTAATTATTTATTAATATTATAGATACTATAAAACATATATACTTAGACATGCTTTTACTAGGAGTACTAGTATATAGAAGAGATAGTAAAATAAAAGCATAAGATATTATAGTAGACTAAGATTTAGAT
>QGMI01000759.1:0-19453 GCA_007821535.1 Lachnellula occidentalis | reverse complement strand
CAGGTGTTGGCGGAGGAAGAAGTCGCGGTGGTTGAGGGCGGCGGCGGAGATGGTTACGAGGAGGTCGTTTTGGCCCGGGTTCGGGGGTCGGGACTGCTGTGAGCTGGAGGCTGTTATTATTAGTTGGCTGTTCGGTGCTGGCATGGAAAGTAAGAGCTTACGGGTAATAGACTACACCTGGCTTCCCCTCGACTTGCTGCATTGTGATAGCTTTGGGCATGATGGGAATTGTTTCGTGGTGCTCTTTGATGTTCAAGGGGGTTTGATCGATTGTTTGAAGCACAGTTGAGGAGGTTTAGGTGGGTTGTATATATGTTCCATTGTACAAGTAGGTTAGGTATATATGTTGTATTTCAAAGCCAGGGGGGGTGACGTGCAGTCCCCCGCAACACATTTTGCCGAGGCTAACGACAGCCGGTCGGGAACAAGGCTACGCGAGACTGAAAAGGGGTAATGCTTCAATGTCTATAGGTATACAAGTCTGCCATTTTGCCATTGATTTAGTACTCCATGAAATACTATGTCTCTACACGTTTTATGCTCCAGAACTCCAAGTCCAAAATAAGAGCAATACTATCGCCTTCTTTTCCCACCCCCAGCACCATCAGTTTCGGCTCTCCTCTTTTTGCCCTCCTTGCGCCAATACTCCTGCTTCTCCTTCTTCTCCCTCTCCCCTCTCATTTCCGCATTCTCCGCAACCTTCTTCCTATAAACCACCCTCTTCTCTTCCTTCTTGGCCCGTCTCTTCTCTTCCTTGTCATTCCTCAGCGTCATGACTTTCTGCATCAGCTCTCTTGCCTTTTTCTCCTCTCCTCCCAACACCACAGCACGTTTTTGCATATACGTCTGCTTGCCCTGTGGCTTCGTCTGCACAATCTGGCTCTTGAACGGCAATTCCGCTGCCAGTGCTCTCGGGACACGGAGAGGGTTGAAATGCCGTACTGCGCGCTCAACAGGTTTATACAGACTGTTTTTATCCTGCGGCGTCGCGAGGCCTTGATCACGGCGCACTTCGCCCGTAAGACGCATGCCTTCCCATCCAATAAGGTTGGTAACGGGGTTGTAGAATCGATGCGGCTTTATCGGGTACCAGGCTCGTAGGAACACGATGTCTTTCATGAGGATTTTGTCTTCGAATGTTGCTCTGAAATGACCCTCTGGTTTACTCAGTGCGCGCTTGATCTGTCCCCTGATGCCGGAAACGGTGCGGATAGATGCGCCTTCGAACTTGGCGATTTCGAGGGATGTGGTGAACATGTCTTTGATGAAGGCTGTGTTTTTGAACACCTTTGTGGGTGTACCAGTCAGTTTGAGCTTCTTGACGATCTCGGTGGATTCGTCGACGTTGAGGACCGTGCCTGTGGCTGCGATGCGAAAGCCTGGGTTCTTGTTGGAGAAGGAATTATAGCAAGAGAATCCGGTGTTTGGGGCGATGAGGGGACCGTAGAAGGTACCGAAACAATGCATATGCTCGGGTGTGTATTTGAGCATGCGGTTTCGGGTTCGCGAGTCGGATATGCTGTAAACTGGCATGGTTTGGAATCTTCGCCAGCCCATAGAGAAGATCAAGGGGTCATTAGTCTTCAAAATCTTCTTGTGCCATCTGTGGCGCTTGATTCTGACTTGGACAAAGCCGAATCGATCTTCTGTTGCGGATATGCCGCCGACGATAACTGGCATTCGGGGCTCGAATTTTTCGACGAATTCAGAGGCTACGTTTTCAATGACAATCTTGGCGTATTGACCGGCTTTAAAGCCTTCGACATTGACTCGCTGGTTTTCATCGAGAGCTTCGAATTCGGATTTGTTGATATTCAGCTGCTTCTGGATCTGAGCTTTCTGCGCATCATACCAATCGTCCTCGCCAAACTCCTCCTCATCGCCGCCGCCGCCCTCTCGTCGAGCATTGGCTTTATCGTTGTTTAATCCTTCTGGATCTTCCTCTTCGAATCGCAACCTCAGCTCTTCCTTTCGACGAGCATTCTTCTCTCGTTCAGCCTCGATTTCGTCCGCCTTGTGCTCTTCACCCGTCTCCAAATCCTGGAATTCTCCATCGCCTTCATCATCCTCATCGTCTTCTTCGGCATCGCTATCGTCACTTTCGCTGCCTTTCGCAGCTTTCTCCTTTAACAGATCAGCCGTGGCAAATCGTTGTCGCAATGCTTCGACGTTATCCTCAACTGACCAACGCGCTTCCAGCTCATCATAGTCGAGTATCGGGATGGCACGGTCTTCGAATTGCTCATCATCCTTC
The DNA here is from genome assembly GCA_007821535.1 of Lachnellula occidentalis. Classification (NCBI taxonomy): domain Eukaryota; kingdom Fungi; phylum Ascomycota; class Leotiomycetes; order Helotiales; family Lachnaceae; genus Lachnellula; species Lachnellula occidentalis. The sequence goes on along the minus strand of QGMI01000759.1, from coordinate 17,199 downwards.
TCGCGGCCTGACTTCTCGAAGAACGTCTCCTCGTCATCAGAATCTTCGATATTCTCTTCCTCCTGCTCAACCTCTCCTCTCCATCGCTGCAAAGCTTCAGCCGGGGTTACTGATTCGTCATACATCATCTTTGCGAGATCTGCCGTTCGATATGACCTCTTCTGGCCGTGAAGCTTCTTCGCTGTTTCCAGCATATTCTCTTTCCAGCGCACTCCGCCATCCTCGTCGTCCGAAAGGTCCTCGTCGTCTGAATCGAATTCCTCTCCAGATATTGAGCCAAGATCCGAATCACTGTCCGCAAAAGCAACATCTCCCTCACTCTTGTCGTCTGTTTTTCGAAAAGCCTTCCCAAGCTTTTCCTCCGCGATCTCTTCCTCGTCGTCTGACGCAAGTTCATCGCCACTCACAAATCCCTCGTCATTCGCAGGAGCATCATCATCAGATTCATGGCTTCGGTCGACAAATCTCGCAGAGCGTGGCTGCTTTCGGCCAGTGTTCTCTTCTTCTGGGACGGACTTGATAGCATCAGCACCACTGAATAACCGGACACCCTCTTCCGTCTCCCCAAGTAACCTCCTCTCTCCCTGTAGATTGACTATCAGCTCTTCTCCCTCACCACGATCCTCATCCTCGGCATCTGCGTCGAAATTGAAGCCCTTCTCTCGAGTAATCCAAATAGTATCTCCATCAATCTTCAATCCACTCTTGTCGGACATCGGTGCGTGCAACTTCTTTTCCTTCTCGTCCAAACGTTTCCGTCCAGACTTCCCACTTGCTTTTGCCACCTGCTGGTCCATATAAGGAGTTGGACAAGGATCTGGCAATGCTTCCATCGCAGCTATCGAACAATCCCCCAACCCAGGTATATGCACTCTCTGCCCACTCGCCGCAAAATTAGTTCCACGTAAATACCCCGAAAGCACAACCGTTCTATCGCATTTGGGGTCCTCCTCGATCTTCGTGGGATGCGTGATATCCCGAAAACTATCAATAATTGTATACGGATGCGAATTCCTCCAAATCAGCGGCCTGGGATTCTTCATAACAGAAATAAACCTTGACAGATTATGAATCTCGCGATCGGGATACCGGCCGTTGATAACACCCGACAGATAAAACAAGTGCGCCCCCTGATATAATTCGCTCCAGAATCGCATCTTCAGCCTCTTCTTCGCATCTTTGAGTGTCTGCGGCTTCCGAAATAAGTCCAGATGGGTCAAGATTCCAAACACATTTCCAGGCATTCCACTGCTCGCAAGTATGTTCAAAAACTCCATGGTTTCCATCTCAAATCCGAAATTGCCGTCAATCATTAGGAGAACTATGTCTGCTACTTTGGACATGTCGACCATTGCTTCGAGCTCGTTGGGACATTCTACGAATGTGAGGCGTTGGCGCTTGGAAGTTACGACGGTTATGGGACCCAAAGGGGAGGAGAGCGTTTCTTTGGCATATCGTTTTACGAGGGATTTGAGGAGGGTGGTCTTTCCTACGCCAGGTGGGCCGACGATGGTAACGAGGCGGGGAGGGGGTTCTTCGGGGATGCGGTCGATTTGGGGGACGTGGTAGCGCTTTTCTTTGATCTGAGAGACGATTAGCAATGAGATAGCATGTGCGAACAGTGGGATATACATCATGCGATCGCGCAGCAGATTTTGCCAGTCGTCCTGGGTTTGCGAAACTAAAAGCTTTGGGATTGTGGTCTGGGGGCAAGTCAGCATTGTGAAGCTTGGTAGGGAGATTGATTAATTGGGTGCTGACCTCCAGTATGCTTCTTTTTCTCCTTGGGCGCCCGATGAGGCCTGTTTTTCTGGTCCTCCATGTTGGGTGGTTTGTAGAATTTCCCTCGAGCTCACGCCTCTATCCACATATATTTTTTCTTGGGGAACTTTTATCGATAGGCCACTTTACGACATGCGGGCTAGTCTCAATGCTTATCGCTTATCAGAAACACACGTGATCCAGCCATATTCTTGACCAAACATGAGCCGAAAACAAGACACGCGAAGGGGTGATCAATACCAGCCAACTTGTTGCAGTCTCTTGGGTGTTGGCAGCACATCAACATCCATCCCCAACAGCCCATTCCCAAGCTCTTTGCCGGGTCATGCTACTGCCGAGGGGCGCCTTATCCCGGTGTGGCAACTGCTCCACCCCACCTTGATGACGTATATCTTAGGCAGCTGAGGGTGCTGGCGGGGTCACGATGTAGATAGGCAGGTGTTGGGAGGGAGGTATAGATATATAAGCTTAACCTTCTTCATACTCATCCTCTTCCACCCCTCAATCTTCCATTCCCAGTACATAACAACAACTTCATATCCCAAACCTTTGAATACCTTCACGCATACCCCTTTCTACCCATCCACTACCTTCAACCAAACAAGCAGGATCTTGTATAACATGGCTGGCCAAGAACCCACCCACATGGCAAGTTTCTTCCTGATAGCAGCATTATAGGTAGCTAGTTACTGATTGTCGTCCTCTAGGTCACCATCAAGGAGGGTGCAACTGCTGCAGAGAAGGCAGCGTGAGTACCAGTGACCATCTCGTGCTTCTGCCAATAACACCCGTTCAGCGTCGAGAAGCACATCAAGGACCAAGGCGGAGAGATTGAACATGCCTCTTCATTTGGCACATACAGGTAAGCCATCATGGCTATTGTTACGGCCTCCAGTTGCTAATGCTATTGAAGTGTTGTGTTCCCCAAGAACACAGTTTTCGCCTCGGATTCCCACCCCGCTATCGATGCCGTTGAGGCCAACACAAGCGTCCACACGCAATAGGGGGAAAATGTAGCATAGCAAGCAAGCAGAGGACGTGAGGCGTTGATGTTGCCGCTGAACTTTCGAGTATGTACCTAGGTCCCTACGTGAGCAGCAGACAGAAGGGTTTAGACAGTGGACATATCGGCTTTGATACTGCAATAAAGCATGGCACTGTACGGCTCTCTTGAACTACAAAACGTAAATGCCAAACGTGAACTAGAGAATGTCTCTTATGTGAAAGTGATAATCAACAAGCGTAATTGTTTATGTAGTGTAGCCACGGGCGTTTGGGTTTTGTCCAAGCGATCCTCATCGCTTCGCTGCGGAGCATGCTCCTCTTCCCTTTACAGTACTTGTGTACCCAAATGCCACCATGACAATACTTCCCACGCCATTGCGGTCGTGCAGTGGGAGGCTACATCTCCCAATCCCATTCGCATGCAATTCTCCTTATAGATGCTTCTCCCAGAGTGCAGGGCTCAATCGGCACCCCTCCCCTTCGGCGCACAAGTGGTCCCATCCCCCCAGCTCGACAGTCATCTCCGACGATGATGTGGCAAGCCTCGCCAGCAAAAAACAACATGCCCTCAGTCTGGCAGATCTCGTCAAGTATGAAGCTCCCTCCACCTGTGATGATCACTTCTTCCATTGACCGCATCCAGACACGGCCGTCCCCCCTTTCCGCAGCCGCGCTGTATTCCTCTGCGAACTTCACCCTCTCCCTACTCCCCATACGCCTCGCGCATCGTATACAGGCCCTGCGAAATCTTCCTTTTATTGTCGTTTCCAATCCGAACATATCGAAGATATACAACAACTACCTACACTCCCTCTCGACCCTGTTGCCCTACAAGTCCAAGACCATCTCCAACCTCGACGATGAGATTCGGTTCACAGAAGTGCTCGCAGAACTAGTCGAGACTCACTCAAATACAATACCCACCCTGGCCCGAGGTTTTTTGGAATGTAGGAAGTATATCAATCCGGGACAGGTAACAGGATTCTTGGACGAACACTTGCGAGCTAGAATAGGCACAAGGTTGATCGCCGAGCAACACATTGCTTTACATGTGTCTTCACAGCCTCACCAAGATCCGACTTCCAAATACAAACCGTCGAGCCATCCATCATACGTTGGTGTTATTGATACCGCGCTTCAGCCTGCTACGATTATAAACAACTGTGGAAACTACGTGTCAGACATATGCGAACTCGAATACGGCGTCCGGCCAACATGGATTATTGATGGAGAGCCAGATACTACGTTTGCCTATATACCAGTACATCTAGAGTACATCATCACTGAGTTGCTCAAGAATGCGTTCCGCGCGACTGTCGAGTCTGGGAGGTCGCATGAGCCTGTTGTGATTACCATTGCTGCAGAGCCAGAGTCTCCGAAAGGAGTTCCAAACTCGTTTGATCATAGCCATACGTTGGATAGCAACACTCCAATCCCGCAGGAATCGTCCGGAAACCCCCGTATAAAACCATTTGACGACCCCGCTCCTGGAGTAACAATTCGAATCCGTGATAGGGGAGGTGGGATTAGCCCCAAGGTTCTGCCCAACATATGGTCCTACTCATTTACGACATTTTCCGACGAGGACGAACTTCCTGGGCAGAGCTCTGGCAGCAGTAATGTGGATGCTCTCAACGCAATATCTGGACCAGGTGGAGAGCGAAGCTCAATCGCGGGTCTTGGCTATGGGCTACCACTAGGCAGAGCATACGCCGAGTATTTTGGCGGAGGTATTGCTGTTCAAAGCCTTTACGGATGGGGCTGCGATGTGTACTTGCGACTGAAGGGACTAGGGAAGCCAAGGGATTGAACGTTCGTTGGCGGCTTATGAAGTGATCACAAGAAAGCCTAGGGGCATGAATCATCTGACCAATGAGGCCTGTTGAGATTGGTGAGTCTTGTACCTATATGCAAAGACACCATGGTGATTCTATACTAAAACATAGTAGGCGAGATTTTATAGGATGTTTTGCCTCTTATGTTTTGGTACAGAATCATCTTGCGGGGAATCATCTTGGTAGTCCCGACCCCCCTGGGTTGGTTGGGGGAAAAACAAATTGCTAAATTACTTTACTACACGTTAAAAAATATACTCACCGCCAACAAATAGATCCAAAGCGCATAAGATCCCCAATAACAATTGCCCTTCAAATCTGTCAGCTGTTTTTTTGTGGGGTAATCGTCCCAACTCCCCTTAAGCTCTTATTTGGGAACAAGTTTGCGATATGAGTAGGGTTCATGTGGGGTAAGAATAGCAGGCCCGTCCATACCTTAATATATTAAGCTTTTTCGGTGGGTAGGAGAGGATAATTGTATCCACATCTCAATCCCAGGTTGACTTGCAAGGCTTTCAAGGCTCCTCTATTATTTTATGGAAGATTGATAGCGCATTGCGAAGGCTTAACTAGGGGTGTTGGCGCGATGAAGGGCAACCAAACCCCTTAAAACTCACGTTTTTCAAGCGAGGTGCAATGCTATTATATTAAGGAGACAATTGAAGATATGATAGAGACTATGTGGTATAATGAAGAAGAGAGAAGGCTCTTGTTCTATTCTGAGGAGCAGTTATACCCGTATAGTGCACGCCAATGAATCATTCGGCATCTAAATGATAACGGAACTGACTCGCACTGCCTACTTGACCCCGCAACTACTACCTTGCACGGATCTGGAATTATGAACCACCCATGTCTAATGTAAACAAAAGCAAAAGCAAACTATTTATATGCACCATTGCGGCTCAATCCTATGCTTTAGCGCACCCCCTAGAACGTTGAAACTCCAAACATGCGCGTCAGCTAATCAAGTGATAAGCGAGATCTAAAGGGGTTATGATTTACGATCCTTCAGGATTGGCGACAGGGCTGTTTCAAAAGTAAGGTAAGGCCAATTGGAAAACCGGACGAGGCAGCATTTATGGACCTATGGCTTTGTTTGAATTGTTTCATCCTCTTCATCCTCCCAACTAGTGTCCGCACTGGCTAGAACATGCAATCTAAAGATGTTCTTATAGATGGTGGTCGATGGCCTAGGGAAGTGATTATTCGGTATCCAACTCGTTGGACGTACATTCATTCATTGCAGTTCCATTCTTTCATTGCAATTACTTTCATTCATTTAAAACAAGATGTCTCACGGTGTTTTCTGTCATTACATGGTATGTATACATCTCCTATACCCATCGAAAAGTTCATGAGCTGATTCATCAACAGGTGTGGGGTGTAAATGCCACCGAAGCTGCGATTGATGTCGCGGCAGCCAAAGCCATGGGCTTCGACGCCTTCGCCCTGGATATCTTGAACTACGACACATCATCTACTTTCTGGGCCTCCGAAGCCATCGCCACTCTTTTCGCAGCTGCGCTTGCCATTGGTTTCCATCTCTTCTTCTCATTCGATACTTTGCATTTCACAGACCCCTCGCAGTTCTTCTACTTGCTAGATCAGTACACTAGCAATGGGGCGTATTACCAATGGAACGACAAGCCCTTTGTTAGTACGTATATCGACAGACTCGAAATATATACTGTGGGCTTAATCGGAGCTAACGTTTGAAAGGTACTTTCTATGGCGGCAAAATGACCTTTGGAGACTCGTCACCCAATGCTGGATGGCAGGACAAATTCATCAATGCCTACGGAAAACCAGTATACTTCGCCCCCGCATTCTCAGACGCAACACGCATTCCTGCACTCTCCTCCCCATCGCAAATGTACAACGACTACCCTGTGGCCGATGCGCTCATGAGCTGGGATTCGGCGTGGCCCGAGATAGCGGACGGAAAGGTGAACGTCAGCTCTTCGATTGATCAAAAATACCAAACTGCTGCCATTGCCGCGGGGAAAGAATTCATTATGCGTAAGCCAGCCAGCCAGCCCGCCACACATCCAATACCACACCACACCACTTGTATCCAAGCTAACACAGCACAGCAATGTCGACCCTGCAATCCAAGCACCTTGACAAAAGCGACAACTGGTACCGAACGGGCGAGCTGAACCTCGCACTCCGCATGCCCCAAGTCCTCGCCGTCAACCCCACCTTCATGGAATACCTAACCTGGAACGACGGCTCCGAATCCACGTACATCGGCAACGTATGGCACGACGGAGCCAGCGGGGCGCCTAGCGCAAGTAATGGCTATGGCTTCGACCACAGCGGCTGGCAGAACATCATCGCGCCCTTCATCTCCACATTCAAGAACAGCACGGGTAAAGCGACCGCTAGTGATATCGTGCCCTTGAATGGTGCAGCGGCAGTAGGGACCTTCTGGTACAGGACTATTCTGACCACGGCGACGTGTGCGAGTGATAGCCTGGGGAAGCCGAACGGGTGGAGCAATGCTCAGGATACGATTAATGTCGCAGTTATACTATCGGACGCTGCAACCGTGTATGCCTATTCCGGCGGTGTGAAGAGCAATGGTAAAGCGGCAGTGAAAGGACTCAATGCCTTGAGCTTTGCGGGGTTGAAGACGGGGGATGTGAAGGTCGAGGTTGTTAATAGTGCGGGAACTACTATTTTGACTGCGACTGGAGGACAGCAGGTCGCTGCTGATGCGGCGATATGTAATTACAATTACTACGTTGTGCCGTTGACGAAGGCATAGGCTTTAGGCAGGAAAGACGATCAACGAAAGTGTATATTACTATTATATTCTCTACATACAATTTACAGCTTGGATCGGCCAATGCCGCCGCATAAGATGATCTCTATCAAGCAATGGAAGTCTGTGAGTTGACCAAGACGCACTGGCGTGAGCTAGAGGGATCCTCTCAACAAGTAGCGCACACGAGCATTTATTATAGTGCTGGATAAATCTTGACTGATTGACGAGATATATCTTTCAACGGCCGCATCAACTCTCTGGCTGCTTGGGTAAGAGGTTTTACTTAGGAAATTCTCAAAGCAGATAGCCTGGGCTTGATTCCTCCCAGTGCTGGGTCATCGCCAAAAGCTTTCAATAAGTTGATGCCGGAGGGCTCCTGACTAGAGGACGGTATATGGGCTGCTGGTTGTGGTGTAAGCCAAGGAGCTTCTTCGGCAACGGATTCGAAATATTGAACACGTATAAGTTCAAATAAGCAAAAGCTTCCAACAAACAAATCAAACAAGGTTGGCTCACTTGGGGTGCTCTTAGCTAGGGGGATAAGGCCCGAGTGACCAATCTTAAGAGTTCGCTAGTGTGAATTGAAAAAATTAGGGATTTGTTATTTTTGGTATTTTTGCAATCGTAAATAGATAACGCATTCTGGAGGCTTAGACTACACTATGCGTATTTTCTTCTCCTTATTTTTTTGCTTTTGCATGGAGTGGGCGAGACTAGGGAAAGAAGACTGGGTATATGGTAGCAAAAGGGGTCAAAGCTGGAGTAGACACCAGTACGACCAATTAATATTGTTTTTGGTAGAAGGGAGATTCTTAGGAAACTTCTGCAGAAAGGTCTTTCCTTTAACTGCTCTGAACCGAGAGATATCTCAGTTTGCAAAGATACTTTTGATTGAGAAAGCTCCCAAGAAATAAGAAATGAACTTGCAATCTTCTGAACCCAACAGTCTGGCAGCGGGAAACTAAATGACTGATGTTGGTCCAGATCCTCTTGGCTAAACTGCTCAGTGGAGAATTCTTCGGTCCCAGCTTCAGACTCCTCAAATGATAGGCAACTTGCCTTGAATGAAAATTTGATGGTCCAGATCCAGATGTTGGAACGCATTCGGTGGCGGTACTTCCGTGGGGTATTCACCTGTCAGTACCAAACGTACCTCCCATAGTCATCTCAGAGGTCACAGTCTTTATGGCACATTAGCATCTTGGGTTCATGTAAAGTTCATTGCGTGAGACCAACCCTTTCGCTCAATATTCCCAGCCCACGCAACCAGCCATAACGCCCATTCTTTGCCAAGCCAATTTCGCGCCCTTCAAGGTAATGTGTGTAATCGGTGTATCGATCATGCCGCCCGTAAACTCTAGTAACGATATCTGGTTGAATAATCTGCGTAACACTTAGCATCATCCTTTTACCCAAGCAGATTTGACTCACCCTTCGGACTAACAACCAAACCACGACCCTTCTTCGCCCCACGATAGATCGTCTCAATGATATCAATCAACTCCTGCTTATCGTCCAGCACCCAGTTCAACTTATTGTTATTGCCCGTGCCAAAATCGCACATCATATGTTTATTGCGGAAGAAGAACATGAGGGTGACGGGGTCGTAGAGTTCGTACATTTGCTTAAAGTCGGGGACTTGGTCCAGGTCGCAGACGTAGATGACGGCGAAGTTCTTGACACGGTCAGCAATTCGATAGAGGACTTCGTCTTGCCGCATGCAGTCGGGGTCCCAGTCGCGACCAAAGCGGATGATGACCAGGCGCTCTTCTTCAGACATGATGGCTTGGTCGACATGCCAGCCGGTGACGAGATGGGGGAGGACGACGGAACCCATTGCGTGTGTGTCTTGAAGGTATTACTCGAGTCGGTTTGTTGTGGAGGTTTGTGGTGTTGAGGTGTTGTATGGAGTCGGACGTTTGATAGATATCGCACGGACTTTTGGAGGGGATGATGCGCTAGGCCTTCAGGTATGTATCGGTCACGTGGATAGTCACCTTTTTAATTTCTTCCCCTTAGTGAAGCATTTGTTTAAAAACAGAAGGCTCTCAATGTTAATTGAGAGGTTTATGACTTTACTCCTCCTGACGAGTCTTCAAATCCTCCATACAGAGTCTCGCTTCGACTCAGGGGCAGATCTCACGTGAGAGTTGACGATGTGGGGTAATACTTATGGAACCTCTTATTCTTACCTCGAATATACAAGTATAGGCCGAGACACCCCATAAGAAACAGTACCCATAGACTTAGAAGTGATTTTCTCTTTTGCTGGTTTATTTTTGTTTACCGGACGTGAGCAACTGCTGCTCCAACTGAGCTGAGAGTTTTCCTTCCTGGAACCTGACTTGGGTAAATCCAGTGTGAAGATCACTTCTTGGAATTTTTAACAGCGACAATCATCGGTCATCACCTGTCGAAGGGCTTGCAGGTGGGTATGAACTCTCCAAAGGTAGGCTTGTGGTGCTTGGTCTAAGAGTCTGATGTTTAAAAGTACATCCCGGAATTGGACGACATTGGAGGGGTAGCTGGGTTTAATGTTGAGTAATTTATGCGCTATTTCAAGGCACCGGTTCTCGCTCTCTCTATTGGAAATATCCAGGTAACATCAAAGGTTAGACTATAGAAATCTGCTCTCTCCGGAATCCACCAATGTCAAGCCAAGCAGGATCAATACTTGCAATACCGATTCTCTCATATAGATCCCTTTCCTTGCCAACAGCTCTCAAAATCAGTACATAATCACATTCCTTCAAGACCCACAAACACTTAACATTCCACTTCACAACCCTCGACCCCACTGATCCTCTATCCAGGTCATCAAAAAAAGTCCAGATAGAAAATACACATTAACTTCCCATCCCCACAAAGACGCATCTTCCCCGCCCTATGACTATCATCACTTTCCACTCTCTCCATCCAAGCATCTTTCACCAAGCCCCTCACTCTCATCAGGCCTCCCTCCTTGATTCTTCCATGCGGGGCCTCTGCAACTTCACTCTTCAACTCAAACCTCACATCCTCAAGCAAACTCTCCAACTTACTAAGCGCCCTCTCATCCCTCGAGTCACCCGGCTGTTGCGGCGCAATCATCTTAATCCACCCGTTCGGCCTCACCCAGCTCCAACTCGGGGCAATATATCGTTCCGGCTTCTCCAAACCACCCGGGATCTTCGGTCTCCAAAGCAGTGTCTCTGCAACCGCACCACTGAATATCCCCGCATAATACTTCTGCTTGTGCAATTCAGCAAAGTAAGTAGCGAGACCAGATAATGCAGGCAACTTGTCTGATTCGTAGGTGAGGTTGCGTTCAGAGTAGCGTTCAGCGAGACCGAGCCAATGGTCGATAAAACCTTCGTCTTTTTGCAGCCCCGCAACGTCGCAGCGGACTTTCCGATTAATTTCTCGAATGACCATTAGGTTGCACTGCTATAAAATTGGAGTTTAGCGTGTCTTCCTTGCAAACCGAAAGATAAAAAATAAATTTGGAGAGCATGGAAGCATCAGGAAAGAAAAAACATACCCAAACCATTTGATCGGCTGTATACATAATCCTCCTCCTTGGCAACATCTCCTCCTGCATGACCCAACCCCTAGTCAACAATTCCATATTCCGATCCACCAGCTCCAAGTTTCCCCTGTCAACCACTTCCCAATAATCCCCAGTCTTCCTCCACTCCTCATCCACATACTCCAACCTCACCCTCACCTGTTCCTTCAACCCCTTTCTTTTTTCCAAAAATCCATTTTTCGAGTACTCCACTTCTTGCATCGAGCCTCCAACCTCACCTTGTGGTTTTTTGATACTAGTAGCAGCCATAACTGTCACCGTAGAATTATGATAAATAGATCCCATCAACGCAGCTTCCCTCTCCCAATCTCCCGCGTCGTCTTGGACGATACACAAACTATCAATCCATAGATACCTAACCCCCAACCTCCTAGTAACCATTACCGCATCTCTATAATTAACCGGCATATCCTCAACCACAATCGCCCTCTTCCGCTCTTCCAGCACCGGTCTCGTAGTCATGAAATGCTCCTTAGGATCAACAGGCCACCGATGACTGAGCGCAACATACTGTCCTTTCCTCTCCACATCATCGATTTCCGTTTCAACCACACGAATAACACCCTCATCCCCATCCACGCCTTTGACATCCAACACTCGATGCGGCAACTCCACCACTTCCTCTTCCTGGACCAAGTTCCCTTCCACACCAATCTTACATCCCCCATGCTCCCTAAGACAATTGCCGAACCATGCCCCTACAGTCTCGAACCCCTCCTCTCCCCCCGCCTCCACTCCGGCATCCTCCCCGCAACCGCCCCCTCCCTCCGCAGCTGTACTCCCCTCCTCAGCAACCGCATTCAACCTAACAAACACCTCCCCACAAATCAACAACAACTCCGCTAATTGCGGTTCCCTAACCTTGCGATCTCTATAAGGATTTAAAATCAACGCTAAATAAACACCCGCATCGAAATCTAGCTTTTTGGTTGCGGGAATTCGGTTGTGCAATAAAGCGTTGTAGAAAAAATGACATAAAGCACAAGTGGAAGCGGAGGTCTCGAGAAGGCGAAGTGTTTCATGGTGCGGGTTGCAGAGGTGTGAGGACGGGGGGACGATGCCGGCGAAGGGTAGGCGTTTGAAGGACCAAGGGGTTATTTGCTGGCAGAGGTTGCAGAGATCCATGTGGAAGAGTACCTAGGTACTAGGAAGCTTCGAAGTTTGGCCTTTAGCGTTTAGCGTTTTGGGTTTGAAGTAAATCATGTGTAGGGGCTAAGAGATGGACAAAGACGTAAGAGATGTATGGAAGGGATTGCTAATGTGTCAGAACTCAGCAGTGGGGAAAAGTATCATGGGTGCGCCCAATCCCCCATGTACTGTACTGTACTGCTCTTGTGGATCCCAGTAATCGTGGCTTCCTGTAGGAGAGTGGTGGTCTACCTGGGTACCTATGTATTGAACAATAGTAATGTAACGACCGGTTTATTAATCCGATCTTTAAATTTAAAGATCGGATGATGTGGAAGCGGTGCGCTAGCATAAGAGGTAAAATGTTATATATGATATAGTGTATATAGAGTGAGGATAAGAGATTACTCCGTATAAAGTTTTGATGCTCCGCAATGCTTGTATAAGCGGCTATTTCCAGCAACTAATAGATTATTCAGCGTTATATGTGATTAGACGTTGTCGTATTCGCTTCACACAGACTTGGAGCGAATGCGATGACGTCGATCACGTGCAGCGGCTAAATGGGCGATTACCAACCTACTCCGTACATATCTGATACTCTTAACTTCAACTTCACCTCCTCTCCAAATCAATCTTAAAATCTCTCCTCCCTCAAAAACTAGTCTAGTCCCTTGATAACAATACTCTCGCTTACCCCGCTTGGGCATCTCAAAATGTCAAAACTCACTTTATACGACCTCCCTAGCAAAGGCCGTTGTAGCTGCTGGTCCCTCAACCCATGGAAAAGTAAGCCTTCCCATACTATTCCCCTCAAATCTAACACATCCAGCCCGCCTGGCCTTGAATTTCAAGAACATCGACTACAAAACAGAATGGACCGAATACCCAGACATCGCATCCCGTCTCAGTCCTCAGTCCGTCCCTCCCACCTCCCTACATGCCACTTCTTCCTCTAACCCTCCATCCAGCGTCCCCCCAAACCCCAAAACTGACTCCCCATCCTGGACCCCCTACACAATCCCAACCGTGCAGTTTCCCGACGGCACCTATATCATGGAATCCCAAGCCATCGCCGAGCGTCTCGAAAAAAGACCACCCCACTCCACCCCTGCACCTCGATTCCCCACTCCTCCCTAAAGTCCAAGCCCTACTTCCTAAAATTATGCCACCATTAAGCCCTGTCTGGCAGCCGGCCGTTCCTACGAATCTGCTGAACCCTGCCTCGAAAGAGTTTTTCGAGCGCACCCGCGCTGAGAGGCTCGGGAAGCCTTTGGCTCAGATCGCGCAAGAATCAGGTGGTGAGGAGGCCTGGATGGCTGCTCTGCCCGGGATCAAGGAGTTGGGGGCTTTGGTCAAGGCGGAGGGAGGACCTTTTGTGATGGGCAAGACTCGTATGTTTTCTTTCCTTTTCTTGATATGTGCAACGTGTGGAAAGTTACTAATCGGGGAATAATGCTAGCTTCGTATGCGGATTTTGTGATTGTAGGGTGGTTGCGGTTCTTCAAGGTCATTGATGAGAAGTTGTATGAGAGGGTTGTGAGTATTGAGCCTGCTTTTGGGACGTTGTATGATGCGAGTAAGCAGTGGCTTGAGAGGGATGATCATTAGATCGTGAAGTAGGTGTCAATAGAGGTTATTTTTCTGATTAGCCTTTGGGAGGTTCCCTTCGCAAGTCCGATATAAGCCTCTGTTATTCATATTACGAATTTCTTATTACATCTCAACCTGGCACCTCGGCTTCCGGCTTTCACAACTTCGACAAGTCCATTCCCTCGATATCCTCGCCATTCTTTGGAATATAATATCGCCATTATATCGATATTCTTTTTTTCTAATTATACTTTTACAACTATAAGTATAAATAAACTACACATCCCCAGCACAGCTTGCTGTCTAAACACATTCCGTCTCCTGTAACGGCGCAGCTTATATTCGGTTGAAGTTTTCTCAGACCGCCCTTTTTCTCAAACCGCCCTCAACACCAGAACGTTCACACTCCTCTCTTCCCAATGTCCCAATATAGGCCTCACACACCATCTCACTGCTAGGCTTCCCCTCCTCTAGCTATGCCTCAAGCATATCGGTCGTGCAGCCGCACTAGTGATCTCGGATCGTTACACTTTTCTAGCCTGCTGCCGACTCCAGCCTCCAAGTCTTTTTATTAGCCCTGGTGGCCATAGTATACTGCTTAGTCAGCTGTCTATATCGTTTTAGTATCTATATCAAATTGCCCAACTACTACTGGGTGAACCACCCCAGCCCACGAGCAGCTGAACACCACGACGAACAACATCTTAGAAGTTAACAAAATCATCAAACGCATGATAATTGCCCCTCATAAAGTGCTGTAATGGACGATAATACTTCTACACCGGTGACCCCGCACATAAAAAGTGCCTGTCTGTGGGAAGGAAATCTAGGAGACATATATCCACCCGGCGGAGGAAGCCAACAGGCTAAAGACGTCACCGATGCCCTCGAAAGCGCCGGAATACCATGCTGCTTAGTGGGTGTAGCAGCGTTACGATACTTCGGTGCCGGAAGAATATCAGAGGCAAGTCGCTTTCCATCCTCTTCTCGTTTTGATTTCTCTTGCTGACTATGTTCAAGGATTGGACAATCTGCGTTCCAACAGAACAATTGAGCGCTGCATCATCTGTCATACAATCACAATCTACTCATGATTTGTGCGCTCCCCGTGTTCCGTATCCTGAACGTCTGTTTCATACATTCCCCCTATTCAAACTCAAAGGATCCCCCGCCTGGATCCTGTTAGTTCCTTCCTCGGATTGCCATTTTGAATGCACCCCTTCCAATTTCGAGCGGAGCCACAAAGGTCTTCCCTACGCTCGCCTGGACATCTTCGCACAAAGCCTACTCGACACACACGATCTGATTGATCTGGTTGATCTAGTTGACGGCATGGACCTTTCTCTAGAATGGGGTATCGAAAACTTGCAGCTGGATGGCAGCGTCGACGTCGCTTGGGCTGAGAGAAAGAATGAGGCTATTAGGGCGTCTGTGCCTCTAACAGACTCATCGTTTCTTCTTGAGGTTAACACGGCGCCGTGGGGGAGAAGAGAGATTTGGGAGAGCATTGTGGGCGGTAAACAGAGTAGGATTGGTCCTGAAATATCCAAGGAGTTTTGGGCGACGAGGTTTCGGCCGAAGGGCGATCAGGATCCGAGGTTACCGCGTGAGAAAGGAGCATTCGAATCCTTGGAAGAATTCAAGTACTCCGGTGATCCTAATAATTACGACGTTGTGGTTGTGGATTGGGATCAAGTGGCGGAAACTTGACCTTTGGGGGCTCCTGTCAGTAAGTGGGGACCGAAGGGAAGGTGATAAAGTAGCGCTCACACTTGCCATATATATTCTCTTATATTGATTCTGCCTTATCTCATGAGTTCTTCAAGCAAGTACTAATCACTTCATGTAAGACTTGGCCGGACTTTGTTTTCACAACTCACTCGCCCTGCCTAAATCCACTCACCCTCGTCAGCACCTGAGACCCTTCCTACTACGTCCTCTTCATCGGTGCTAGCTAAGCAAGTTTTACCTAAGCTCTGAGCTTCTAGTTAATATACATTCTGTGTTGGTCCCCGCAACTCTCAATTCGCACCAATCTGATTCGCACTCCTTTCTACGCTCTCCCAAGGCCAGACCTGGGAACTGGATAATCCGGGCGTATCCAGAGCTTCAGCGGGTGGTTACCCAACCCATACTAAAGTGAAGGAATGGATACCTAGATATTCCTGGGTACCCGGGTAATATCCGGGTGACCCGCCAAGAGGCCGGAAAATTAGTTAATGCGTGCTGTAGCCAATCAAATCACTAGCCTCTTACTTATCGCATAAACATTACGGAGTCATGTCGGGCCCTACTTAACCTATAGAGAGTGGGGCATAATTGATTGAGGCTATTCCCACTTTCTTACTATCCCCCCCTCTTAATAAATGTTAAATTGTGGGTTTTCCACCGTAAATACAAGGGGGCTAAGCAAATGATATCACTACAGCCAGGGCTTAGTAGGACCTTACAAGTACCTTACGAGTACCCTGCGCCACGAATTATAGACCACTTGCAAGGGCATCTAGCCATTTAGTTCTATAGGATTCTACGTTTTATGGAGCAGACCTACCATTTAACATTTATTAAGCGGGGGGATAGTAATTTACTATTTAAATAATATTCTAATTATCCTAGCATATATAATTATTTATTATCAGATTAAATAATACTATATCAAGTAAAATACACTCTAAATATACTTTAAAACATTAAGTATAGCTTAAGAATAAGCTTCTAAAACTATTAAAAATAAGGCTAAAATACCCGGATTTCTAGGGTTTATAAAAGAAAACCCGGGTTTGTACCCCACCCGCCGAAATTTGCGTGGATAGTACCCGTCATGGTCAGACCCGGTTATCCGCGGGTGTACCCGCGGGTGTACCCCACCCAATTCCCACGTCTGCCCGAGGCCTAATGCTAAGCATGACGCCCCCTTCTTTTAGAAAACTGATTGGCTGACAAGAAATGAGAGCTGGTCTACTTAGCTGATTAGGCTTATCATCCGACTATAAGCTGTTGCCAAAAATAGGAAAACAGAGGATATACTCAATCTGATAGAGGTGCTAATAAAACCGCCCCCATATGCTAGCTCCATTCGAATAGCACCTCTTGCCAGCCAGTTCTTCAGGCACTCCTGGTGCCACAGCATCTCCCCTGACAGCTTCGAGCTCTCTGCTATAGTCTGTTTGGCTACAGACGAAAAGACACGCTCACACTCTGAACTCCGGCTTTGAATCACCTCCAAGTTGAGGATCGGTAGAATGTTCCCAGCTATCTAAGGTCAACTATAACAGATATATATTCAAATGGATAGTATATACAACAAAGTGAAGGTCTAAGATACAGTATTATGCTACAAGGAACAGGTTAATCGGATTCGGAAGCTAGATCAGATATGATAACCCTCCAGCTCCTTCTCCGTCCACTCCCACAATTTAGCAGCAAGTTCAGCATCCTTACTCACATTACTACACTGCTCCGCAACACCAACCGGCGTATAATACCCCCCACCCCTAACCTCCCCCCTCCCCGCT
>QGMI01000758.1:0-19452 GCA_007821535.1 Lachnellula occidentalis | reverse complement strand
CACACTCCCCGCAACTCCAACCAACAGCCTCCGTTTCATCTCCCACCATTCTTTCCACAGCAACAACACCGTTAAATTAGATCCGATCGCTGAACCATAACATAAAAATAAACGCCTGATGCTGGGCGTTTACAATCGTACTCGTCTCTCTCTCTCTCTCTCTCGATCAGTGATCAAACAACAATATCTGCCCTCCATCCATTACCATCCCGCCTGCCCGCCCGCATAACTCTCATCACATCACATCACATCACATCACTTGACAAAATCAGTAGCATAGCATAGCATAGCATCCACAGATAACACCCATCCATCCATCCATCTATCAATCATCAAAGCAAATGCGCTCAAAAGCATCTTCATCCCGCCCCGCCCGCCTCGCTCTGGTTCGCACCAGCACCCCAGATTTATATTAGCACCGTTTGCGTGCACTTTCCATGTCCCTTCTCCCTTCTCCCTCCCCTCTTCGTGCTTGAGCATAAACAAACTCACTATCTCATCTCATCCCATCCTACCTCATCTCATTCCATCTCCCCCCTCCCCCTCCCCCTCCCAAAATCTCTTTTTTCTTCCCCAACGCTTTTCATTTACAAGCAGTACATGCGCTGCCTAGCTAGCAAATCGCATTGCATCAATACCGCGAATTCCACTGTGCTTTCTTTCTTTCTTTCTTTCTCTCTTTCTGAAAAAAATGCCCCCCGCCTGGAAAGTAAATCATGAAGAATATGATAGGATATAGATGGATGGAGTAAGAAAGAGACGTTCTAGGTAGTGAGTGGACCGTGTCTGCAAATATATAATTACAGAAAGACTTTCTTTTTCCATAGGCGAAGGGAGTGGGGGAGAATGCGAGGCGCAAAGGATATTGGATAGTTGATGATTATTCTTGATGATGGATAGGAGTATAGTAATCATATACTGACTGGTATATGTATATAATCATGGAGAAGAGTAGAGTGGAAAAAAGTGGAATGGAGGATAGTGGAGTGAGTAGTCAGGTCAGCAAACGAAACATGTCGGGACTCTGATAAGGCAAAATGATTTGCAACATGCTTAAATTTAAAGCTGGCCAAGTGAGATCCTAAATCCTTTTGAAAATCTATTTCCATCTTACATGCAGCGCGCCAAGGCCACTAGGACGTGCGGCTCGCAGCGCTAGTTCTCCAGCTCTTTCTATCCGTTTGAGCCTAGCTCTATTCCTATTCCATCTCTTTTGGAGCTCGCAGTCTACTGTCTGCTCTCTTTTGTCCCTTAGTACATGGACATAGCTGTGATAGATAGCAGTCGTCGCTGTAGATTTGCGTCTGACATTCGACCAAAGCCTCATATCCCCCTCTTTTGCCTAGGTATGTGCAAGTTGTTGTTGGCCTCGGTGTTGCCAGTGCAGTGTGACAAGCGAACTGCGGAGCTCTTTGCAAAGAGCATACCACCATTGAATACATTCCAGGGGTTTCAACCCTCTATCTTGTTTTACTTCTCATTCCCACTTTGGTGCCTGGCAAGGATATTCGGCCTGCTCTTGCTCGATCCTATCGGTGAGCCAGCCGGACTTGTATGACCCTTCGTCGTCGGGCTTGTTTTTGGTGCCCAAGCGCCAGGAAAAGGAGAATCCACAAGTGGCATCGTGAAAGGCGAATTGATAACACCCTTTATTCTCCTCACAAGCAGCACGGCAATCTTCAAAAGAGCTGAAGGCCATTTTTTCCAGCTCGGTCTGCTCTTCAAAAGGTTTTTGACGGTCTCCGTGAACGCCAGGGGCTCTGTATTGTTGGTCGTCGGATAAATTGTACCAGTCGTCGCGTTCGGGAACCATGTTCGGCTGTACGAGTTTATGGTACAGTTCCTCTATCAAGAAGGGTTCCTGCGCAATGTGAATTAGCGATTGTCATTTAACATGAGAATGGGATACGAACCATGGGATTTGTTCTCTCTAGCTCATACCGCCAAACCTGGCTGATTTCACTTGCGGAAATGTGGTGCATTGTAAGAAGAGGTTGGCACCAATGTCTTGCTCCGTTGTCTGGTCCTCCACCAAAGGGTATCGTTGCCGGCTTCTCTCCTTGCAAAATCGGCCAGACCCCCTTCAACTCAACACCCTCTTCCCTCAAGGCTTTCATGAGCATATAATCGCCCATTGATTCATATCTCACTTGTGGATCGTATTTAGCAGCTACCCCAGGTCTGTTTCCGAAAACCTTGGCCATGGCACCGCCGGAAAGTATGTAACCACTGCCTCCATGCGCAAATGCTTCATCGTTGCTGTATGTTGGGGATCCACGGTATATCAGCTCAGTGGGATCGAGGTGGTCCAGGTAAAGCAACAGATTCGACCAAACCAAGTACGTGTCTGCCTCGATATAAACGTACCACTTTTTGTTTGGTCTCATCTCCCACGTCTTCTCCAGCATGGGCATGAATTTGTATTTGTCCAAATTCCAGGCCGACTCCCCTGTCTCCTCTCGGATTGTGCCAATGTTTTGCCCTGTTTTGTGGTACTCTTGCAGCGTTCGGTAATAATCGAAATCCGGGTTACCATCCTTGACTTCATCCGCGATATCCTTCAAGGCGTCGTGAATATGGTACGCGCCTATCTGCTGTTCCAAATCAGAGAAAACGAGCAGATTGTCGACGCATTGCAGCATGGTCAAGATCTGTGTTGGAAGCTTTTCGAAAACCTCGTTTGCGCCCGTCTTCAAGATTACCACAATATCATCCGATTTCTTCAATGTATTGCAGCGGTCGTTCGATTTTGGGTGGGGCGAAGTGGGTGAGGGAGAGGGCGACGAGGTAGAGGAGGTAGTCGGGGTAGCATGATGGATGTGGACAGGTGTTGTGCAAGCTGGAATTGGGATTGTGGTGGAGGCAGACGTGGGTTCCAAGGGAGCTCCAAAGGTGGAATGCGTGCCCAGCTTGGTGCCCAGATGCGAGAATTGTGACGGAACGTCGTGCGGCAACTGATCGCGATACGACGAAAAAGAGAGGAAAAGAAGGGCAAGGCCAATGGCGACTGCGAATACAACGCGGGCGGGAAACGGGCGCGACAGCATGTTGGAACAATTACCTTGTTCAGGTGAAGAAAGGAGCGTGGGGGTGGTGGTGGTGGAGGTGGAGGTTAGGGTGTTGGAAGTGAGTGTGAACCAAATCCGAGGTGCGATCACTCTCTTTATGTGGAGGCCCTGGAGGGCTGTGGAACATTTGAAGGGAGCAAACTAAGCCTCTCTCAGCGCAAACCGATGTACTTGTACTTGTGTGAGTTAGTGCAACAGCCACAATGATAATAATATGATCAGGATCCGTCCAAAGCTGACGACGGATTCCATCATCTCTGACCATAGGAGTGGCAGTAGTGACAGTAGTAGCAGTAGTGACCGTACTGGTACAGTAGCGATGCATGGGTCTGTATGCCCGTGAGGTGATGTTTGAAACACCCCACCGATCTACAATGTAGGGTACCTTCGGGGATGCGATGCGCACGAAGGGAGAAATGACGCGTGAGGTGGAATGAACGGAACCGCTTATAAGATATGATAACTATTATAATATACTATAGGCTCTCAGAAGAAGCATTCATCTTCAAACCTAGACTGAACTTAATCTATGAAACCACTTGAACCATAGCTAAGGTAATAAACGCAGAAATGGGGAAATACCATACCCCGTAGATAGCGGTATAGTGAGCTGTCAAGTTTCATGCTACCGGTAGCGTGTCCAGAGATCTTTCCTGATCACCTCCAAGTCCCAGGCTATGGCTTGGCTTGGATCCTTCAGTCTTACTACTAAGGTATGGCTGAACAGGCAGCAGGCTAACCTCCAAGCCCAAAAGCTTATACCGGTACTACTAATACCTTCCTATCTCTCAAGACGCGTACAAAGTATTCCATTCTAGAGTCATGCTAAGCTTTGGGGATTTTTAAATCTAAGTTGACTTTTGCTAAATCTAAGTTTAAAATCTAAGTTTTCCAGTATTGCATGCTTAATAATAGAGTTATAGTAAGTATACTTACTATGCTGCTAGTACTATCTCCTACCTTACTATTACCTACTTCTACTTAATATGTGATATAAGGATAAAGATATACTCTATTTTTAGCTAGCTATAGTTCTAGCATATAAGTCCTAGTTAAAGTCTAGCTAGGAATCAGCTAGTATATCTATATCTAATAGCTAAGATTTATTTACCCTTCTAATCTACTTCTTCTTTCTAATTTAGCTGCTTTATAGCGCCTACATTTAGCTTACTATAGCTATATCCTCAAAGTCATCTATATCCCTAAAAACGTCTTCCTCTATAACCCTTGCATCTAGTGCTAGTACTAGCGTTTCCCTTATAATCTCTGCATCTAGTATAGCTTTATTATCTAGCTAAGCTATATCTACCTTTTCTAATAGTCTATTAGGAGCAATTAACTATATATAGGCCCGCTCTCTAAGTGTTCTAGGCTTATATAAGTCTTCCTTATTGCCTGCCCCCTTAAGAAGTACTAGCGCCGTCGTTAATAGCTCTACTAGCGTAGTATTATTACTAATATCCTACTTTAAATAGGCCCTCCTAAAAATGGCTACTACTATAGTTGATAGCCTTAGATACTACATTCTAATTATCTATATAGTACTCTTACTAAAAATAGGTCTAGATGATACTATTCTAGATCGGGATTGCAGTTGCACTAGCGTAGTACTTGCTAGGAGGGCATCGTCTCTAGTAAAGTTAATCGTAGTAGGAAGATTAATAGCTTTATACTTAAAGAAGCTAGGGTCTTATTAAGTACTTATCTCCTTATAACTTCTCTTCTTTAGTACTATATTCCCTTTTAGGCGTCCCTTCCCTTTTACTAGGAGGGGGTCTAGGAGGATTTTCTAGGCTGCCTAGGGCGCTATAGTACCTCTATTAAACTACTAATAAGGGTAGATATTAGAGAGTAGTAGTATCTTAGGATTATACTATTTTGCCTATATTTTATAGCTATAGGATAACTTTAAGCTTGACTAGATTAAGCATTTATAGGGCAGTAGTAGGGAGATAGAGGCATCATATAGTAGCTTTAACTTCTCCTTATTAACTAGTAATAAGGCGTAGTTATAGACCTTATAGATGACTTTATAGTAAAAGAGAATATTAGTAGTAGTTTTCAGCTTTGTTTTTTGCATATTAATTACTTCTAAAATTGAGGCATACTAGTTAGCCTAGAAGATGCAAATAGTATTAAAAAATTCCTTATAATCCTCTTTACTATTCTATAGATATACCTTAATAGTAGTATAACTAGATTCATTATAAGAGGTTATTATATTGCTAAAATATATAGCTTTATTAACCTAAAAATTCACCTATTACTATTTTTATTAGCGAAATTTACAAAAATACTATAATTTTAAGAGTATTACTAACTAGCTTTTCTTGCTATAGTAGCTACGTCTTCTTATAGTATGCTACTACTATCTTATAGTACTTCCTAAAGGCCTTCAAGTTCTTCTTATAGCTCTCTAGAGACGTAGAATCTAGTATAATAGACTATATAAGGTAGAACCCTTAAAACGCCTTAGTTGTCTAGAAATGCTTCTTTATCTTAGTAATAATATTCATGTTTATATACTATTAATAAAGTAGGTAATCTGCTACTAGGAAGAGGTTATTAAGAGTATTTAGTAAAGCTAGTTCCTAATCTATAATGAAGTATATAAGCCTTAAAATATCATTTTTAGTAAGAAGTTCCTAAAAAGCACTTATTACCTAGGTATAATCATCCTACTTCTTATTACTTAAGAATGCGACTATAAATTAAGGCGTTATATTATTCCTACTAGACCTATAGATATTAAGTAAAGGTATATTAAATTGGTTTATCTTATAAGTGCAATCAAGTAGAAGAACATTAGGATATTACTTAAGTAATCATATACTTTCTAGGTAAGTAAAGAAGAGGCGTATTACTTGATTCTTATTATCTAGCGCTATCTTAATTCGATAGAAATAGCCTTAATTTCGTAGTATATCAATAAGCTACTAGATAGCTATAGAGGCGCTAATAAGGTTTCTTCGATTCTTTTCTTAGAGGTTGTAAATATTAGATTTATTAATCCTCAGGCCTAATTCCTTTAGCTTAGAGATGATAGTAGTAGGCGCTATATAGCGATTTAAGAGCCTTATAATATATTCTACTATATCTACTTCTTTAAGGGCATCTCTATAGTACTAGGGATAAGAAGTTAGCTTATTTATACCTATGTGATTATAGAATTCCTATATAATCCTCCTTCTCTAAAGACCTTCTAGCAACTCCTAAGCCTTAATTATAAAGGGATAACTACATTTGTGAGACCTAGTATAAGCTCTCTATTAACTTAGGTAGAGGCCTAAATTCCTCCTATTTTAAGGCTTTTCCTATTAATTATAGTAATAGAGAACTCGTCTGCCTATTTTATTAGGCCTCTTTAGACTTCTACTATCTATTAAGATGATAGTATAACCTCTCTTATATATATAGGAATTATAGGTCTTTAGTAGATCTACTATCGATTTATATATAGTCGATTTAAGGGGGTTTTCAAGCAGGTACTTCTTGCTTGATATAGGGATCAAGGCATTACTTAAATAGTAGACGTCTAGGGAGGCTATAGTAAAGTAATAGTAAGGTAGGTAATAGTAAGGTAGGTAGGCAGGTGATAGTAATAGTAAGGTATGTAATAATAAGGTTAAAGGCCTCTACTATAAAGGTAGGAAGCTATTAATATAGTAGCTATACTACTAGTTAGCATTATAATAATAGAATCTATATTTAGAATATAATACTAGAAAACTTAGATTTTAAACTTAGATTTAATAAAATACGACTTAGATTTAAAAATCCCCTAAGCTTTTTGCTTCAAGTGAAAAGGATACTTCGTATAGCACCGCCACACTTTTAGCTCCTACAGTGTTATACGGCCTATCTATAATATAAACTTACGCTTGCAAGGTACTGCAGGTAGTGAAAGAGCCCTCCCTATACGGGTTTCGGACGTTTATCGCTAAAGAGCACCACAGGTGACCTCAGGAAGACGCCTATCCCACCTAAACCTGGCCTGTGCGGCAGTAGCGACACGTGATAATTGTGGATAGGCCGTATACTACTGTAGGAGTTAAGCCGCCTGCTACGAAGTAAAATCACATCTGGTGCATCACCAAGCATCATCGACCAGATTAGTAATCTAGGCTAAGATATGCTTGTCTATCAGCACGTGATATAAGCACGCTAGTGGCTGTGTGGTACATTCTGTAACTTCGTACACAGCACAGCTTCCAATTACACCAATTGCCTTCTCTTCTGACATACATATCTATACCTTCTTCTTTCAGTCTCTCCTGAAAATGGGAACCCTCTACTTGATTGTATGCAGTCACGTGGACTCGGCTTCGGCTCGGTGACTTTCGGGACATCAGATTCGATTCACATCTCGTACAGGCCTATGCCCCAAATGCACAACTTTCCAACATGTCTCCGAGATGTGCCTATCTCCATCTCCTGTTGTCTCGAATTAATAATACAGAACCTTGCCTTGCTTAATAATGCCGTACGCCGTCCGCCGTACGGAGGTAATTCACCCCGCCGGCTGTTGCGATCCGCGCTTGGGCGTCTGGTTTTCTTTTGGATAAATCTTCACTCTTCATTCATTCATTCGTTCACTTTGTACAACTGTTCCTGTTGCAAGTCATAACCCACACGCACGTTCACTGTTCAGATCTCTATTCCACCCAGGTACAGTAGAATAGACATGTTGCTCTCAGAAGAGATTGAACTGCCATGTGGCCTGCGTCTCCCAAATCGGCTCTGCAAGGTACGTACCAGAACCCCTACCTTGGTCTTATCGCATCACGACTGAACTGACAATGAACACCTAGGCCGCGATGGCTGAGAATCTGGCTCCGGGACCAGAGCACAAGCCAAACCAGAAGTCTGTAAGCTTATATGGACAATGGGCAGATGGCGGTTGGGGCATGCTATTGACGGGTGAGTTACCTCCTAATCCCCACGTCTTATCTTCATACATTCCTAACCGATACATCGACCATAGGCAATGTACAAGTCTCGGATCTTCACCTCGGAGGACCAGGCGATGTGGCAATCTTATCACATGCCTCCAAAAGTCCTTCTCCAGAGACACAGGAGGCGTGGAAATCATGGGCCGCGACCTGCCAGCGCTCCGGAACACCCACTATCGTCCAACTCTGTCATCCAGGCCGCCAATCTCCAGCTGGGATCAGCAACCGCAGCTTTTTCGCAAAGGCCATCGCGCCGTCGCCCGTCAAGCTGAATTTTGGATCCAGTATCCTTGAGAGGCTTGCAGCAGCGCTCTTGTTCGGAACGCCGCACGAGATGACGGTTGAGGAGATCAACGAAGTAGTGGATCAATTCGTCGAGGCCGCGAGACAGAGTTTCGAAGCTGGTTTCAAAGGCATCGAGCTTCATGGAGCGTAAGTAAAGAAACTATTTTTCTTATTTCACGCGCCCTGCGCAAACACAGCGTAAAGTCATCTGACATGCACTAGTCACGGCTACCTACTGGCCCAATTCCTCTCGCCCCTAACCAACCACCGCAGCGACTCATTCGGCGGCACCCCCGCCACCAGAGCAGAGATCGTACTCCTCATCATCCGCGCCATCCGCTCCGCCACCAGCCCATCCTTCTGCATCGGCATCAAGATGAACAGCGTCGATGCCGCGTCCTCGGAATCCCTCGACGACGTCATGGCTCAGATCCGCCTCGTAGCCGAATGCGGCATCGACTTCATCGAGATCTCTGGCGGCACGTACGAGAATCCACGTATGATGAATGGAGATGCCGCCGCGGCGCCTGACGCTACGGTCAAGAAGAGCACCGCGCTGCGAGAGAGCTTTTTCTTGGAGTTCGCGCAGACGGTGCGTAAGGAGTTCCCGCAGCTGGTTCTTATGGTGACCGGGGGCTTCAGGACGCGTGTGGGGATGGAGGAGGCGCTGAAGTCGGGCGGCTGTGATTTAATCGGTGTTGGACGGCCTGCGACTGTGAAGCCGAAGCTGCCCAAGGAGATTATCCTGAATACAGCGGAGGTTCCGGATGAGCGGGCCTCGATTGCGCTGAATCCCTACCAGGCACCGTGGTTGGTAGCCAACTTCCCGTTGAAGCTCGTGGGGACTGGTGCGGCGAATGTGCATTGGGGGAAACAGATTAACAGGATAGCGGATGGGTTGGAGCCTACGGATAGTTTGCTCGGGATTGGTGCGTAGATGGCGCGGGCAGTTATCTTTCTGGTATCTGGTTTCTGAAATATAAATAGATACGTAAGTAAATATGGGAGGGAATACTAGATAGACATAATAAACAGTCCAAACCAAATCAAATCAAATCAAACGCTCAGAGATACAAATTTCGCAAAACACCCCATCCAAATCATCACTCATACCCATGCAGTCGCTCAGTCGCTCAGTACATCCATCAAATCATCCATCATGAAATCATAATCATCATCATCATAACACCTCCCCTCCCTCCCTTCTATCAAAACCTCGTCGCAAACCTCTTCTTCGACTTCCGCACCTTGAAAGTCGTCGGCGGTATAAACAAATCATTATCCTCTCCATTTCCATTCACATTAACATTCCCATTCCCATTCGTCGTAATCTGGACATCCTCCTTCATCGCCGCCGGCTCATCCATTCTCGCCCTCGGTTTCGGCTTCGGAGGATCTTCTAAAAACGAAGTAGAAATCGCTCGCCAGTTTTCTGTTACTCGGACGCCTTCACCTGCGCCATTAGGGATGTCGCTGCTGTCGTGTTCGTGTTCGTGCGAGAAAGGGAAAGGGGAAGGGTAGATTGAGACGGGCTTTGATGCCTCGGATACGGGAACTGGGACGGGGAGAGGGACGGGGCTGCGTCGGCGCTGGGTCTCTGGGAGATCCGGGGTGCAGCTGGGGATCGGGCTGGGGATGTCGCGATGCAGACCGTTTGGGGCTGGGGAGGACGTGTGGTGTCTGTCTTTTGCTGCCTCGTGACCGGGGCTGCGCTTGAAGAGGTCTTGTTTCACTATGGTGTTTGGGGGCGAAGGAGGCGGGTTGCGGGGTTGCGGTTGTGATTGCAAAGATGCTGTGTCGGGAATGTCCCTTCTCCTGGGAGAATTGTCGTTTCGATGCGGTGGCACGACTGGGTAATTTCTCTTCGTCTCCTCGTTCACTGGGGGGCTTCTTCGCTCGGCAATTTCCTGTTTGAAAGTCGTCCGGGGTAGTGGTGATTTCAAAAGTTGCGCTATCGTGGGGTCTTCAGCCTTCTTTTCGCGTACGGGGCTGCGCACGGAGAAATCTGGTCTTGCGTCTCTTCGAGGGGTGGATTCCCGGGATTGGTGGATCACTTGGTCCATTTTGACGTCTTCTAGAGCGGGGCGGCCTCGCGGCGATTCTGCTCTCGTGTTGTTGTGGAAGGGGAAGTTGGGGATGTGTATCGGAGAGTGATCACGCTTGGCCTCTTCTTCGACGATTGGCCCTTGACGGGGCGATTCGATGGTTACTCCGTTTCGATATGGCATTTGGGAAGCTTGCTCGGGACTCTTTCGTGCATCTACTATCACTGGGTTTCTGCTGTCCACAGATGCTGGTCTTGAATCTCTCCGGTATGGCGATTTGGAGCCATGCTCTACAGGGCGACTCTCCTTTACTGACACAGGAGGGCTGCCACGGAAATATGTCCTAGTGTTGTTCGCGTCTGGCACACTCGCTACTTGCTCGTCTTGTGGGTCCAGTTTCAACTCCACGAGTACAGGGCGAGGCTCGAAAGAGTCCGTCGTGGTATCCTTCCAATATGTTGCTTGCTGGACAGCTTGGTCCTCCACTTCCTCCCGCCGAACTTCTCTATCAAAAGACCTTGACTGCACTTCCTTGCGAGGAATCGAGTACGAGTCCCATGCGGAATTGTACTCTTTGGTATCGTCGGCCAGATGCTCTTTTTCGGATATTCTGGCACTGACATCATCCAGCGGAAGAGATTTGAAGGAATCGTCCGAGAACCACCTTTCAACCTTGACTTCTGAGCTGAATTCTTTTACCAGGTCCTCAATATCTTCATCCATGTCAAAGCTCTGCGGCTCAGGTTCAACAATTTCCAAGGTAGTTTCCTCTACAACTTGTGGCATTACGATGGAAGCCTCCTTTACATTTTCGACTGGTGCTGGAATATTGGTTGGGAATTCATCCCAAAGTTGCTCGCTAAACGATGATTAGTGAGGGCGACTCAGGGGCATGCAATCACTCACCTATCCTTCTTGTAGTCCTCAAGCTCCAAGTCATCCAGTCCATCTTCGATGATTTTCATCGTAGCCTTGATCGAATCTTCAATCCCATGGCAATTCGAAGCCGGGTAGCGAATTCCAGACGCGTCAACCTGTTGGCTGCATACATCCAGAACCTTGATACTCCGTATCTCTTCCAGCAGCTTTCTGAGTATCTTGCCGGGGAATGGAGCAGCTGGTTTAGGCCAGATACCAATCGTTCGCGCACCTTTCATCAAGGACCCCAAAACCATGGCGTCGCAGGAATATCGCAGGGATTCGCCATCGTGTGTGCAGTTCACCTTGCCGTCCATGTATTTCGTGATGAGTTGATCAATAGCACTTATGGCCGTGTCGATGGCGATTCGTCGGCCGTTCTTCATCGCTTCTACGACAGATTAATATATGCAAGCAGCGCTAAAACATAAATCTGACTTACTGATCATTGCATTTGGCAGAGGGATTGCCCCCACCAGCTCATCCAACCTCTCATCGCACTCTCGCTGTACCAGGCGCGCCATATCTCGAAAGTCATCGCCCTTTTCGAAAACCCAAAAGATAAAGAGCCATGGAAGGACATGCTCATTATACTCGGTCGGCATGCTTCCCGCTTCAGATTCTCTATCCAGGTATCCGAGAACAACTCGACGGATTCCAGCATCGCATAGTAATTGATCAACACCGCAAGCTTGCTAAGTAGATCCAGGCTGACCTGCCGCGGTACCTGTCTCGTGCGTCCATGTATGATGTTCAAAAGAATAGTGAACGTATCCGGATCGTGATCGAGGGAAATCGTCGCACGTCCCGTACTTCTCAACGTAACGGCATCGACGCACACCCCCGTCAATCGCTTCTGGAAATACGCCGAAGCAAGCATCATATGCCCCGACGAGACCACGCAATCCACATCCTGGCTCTCCGGCATTACCACAACCGGTTCCTTCTTCTTCAGCCTTGCCCAGAATCCCGGCGGCGGACTGGCGGACCGCTCGCGGATCGAACTCTGATCTGTATCGCGCCGCCCTCGCACGGGCGGGGAGAAGATATTCGCCGTGTGCTCTGTTTCCGGCGGGTCGGGCGCGAAGAACAAAACATCGTCATCTTCCGCAGCTTCTTCCTCTTCTTCGGCCGGTGCTGTTGCGCCCTCGTTTGGATTGTTCTTTTGATTCGATGATCCCGATGGTCCTAAGTGTCGTACGAGTCGCAATGTCACATCGCCATTCGGCATAAATGTCAGGGTTTCGCTTTCCATCTCGGCGGCCAGTTGGTTTTTTTTCTCACTCCCTTTTTAATATTTTTCACTGAATGCCCAAATATTAGCCTTCATTTCATACTCCACTCATTTCGTACTCACCGACTCAAGAACTCCCAATACGCCAACGCTCAAAAAACACTTTTCGGACCAGACAGCAAACATTAGAAAAAGAAAAGAAAGAAAGAGAAAAGAAGGCTGGCGGTACGGTGTAGGCGAAATAAAAATAAACCGGCGTCACGTTTCGTACCGCCAGGCGAGGCCAGGTAGGATCTGATGTGCTGTACATACGGAGGCATCAGGCAGACCGGGCCAATTGGGTGAAGTTATTCGCAGGTGCTGCAGCTGCCGCTAAACTGCTTCGGGTGGATTGGGAAGCCATGCATGAGTGTTTGTCCGATTGGGCTCCAGTACCATAAAATACCAACCTCGAATTTAAATTACCAGCCACCGCTTTTTCTTTGCCGAAGGAAGGAAGCTTTGGAATGGCGTTACGAATAACGCGATGGCTAGAGTTAGCTGTTATGAGGAAATGCCGGGATGGAAAATAGAGTAAACCTACTGCTGGCCGTAGTATGGAGGATGGGCATAATGAGGCTCGCAACTCAGATTCTGAAACCCGTACGTCAGATTCAGTTTCTTTTCTTTTTTCCTATGTAAATATAACAAAGTGTATACGATTTTCTGGATTCGAATGCTGATATATGGTATTTTGGCTTTCGGCTGGTGTTTATACGAGTAATCGATAGCTGTACGAAGATGGCAGCCACAAACACCCCAGAAACTTTCCCCAGAATGGAATTCAAGGTTTCGAAAGACCGTAGTAGATCATCTCAGATCGGACCAGTCAATCTGATTACCGTTGGATCTAATGACTTTTTTAGTTGACTACAGAACGCGCGATTTCAGTATGTGGTTCTTGTTCTTCAACCCCGCGTAATGTAGTCAGCCTTATTGATTCACACAAATAGGATCCCAGGATCCAGAGTGTCCAACCGTCTCATCCTGCTGCCAGTTCCGTTGCCCCCAACCTGGACCTCCTTCCCTCATGTCTGGCAAGCTGCCGTGAGGATATGGGGAAGGATACGGGTAGTCATACCCAGGACGGTGCGGGGGAGGATATCTGAGTATCTCCCCCTAGGAAAACGACCCATGCTTACCACAGGCCAGTGGCCACATTGGAACGCAGCAACTCGTGCAAATCATGCATATCCTCATAGCGAGCCCAAAGATTCACCAGCCCAACCCAGCCATGGCATCATTCCCTCTACGCCTTGTGTCCAGCGTATGAATTCAGCTTCCAGACCATAGAAAGGCATAGGCGCTGGTGTGGGCGTAAGATGGTTGATGGCGTGTTAGATTGAGCCTGCCAAAGTCCGTCTACTAACAAGACGACATGGACGAGAATGGTGCAGATGCTGTTCCACGGCCCGTTTCATCGTCCTTTCTGCGGCCGCGATGAAATGAATCCCTCTTCTGGGTCAAGTACGCGCGTGTATCGGAACTGGCATCGAGAGTAGGTTTTCCTGAAAACGTCCGAATCCCTCGTCTAGATAGGCTTCGTCGGCGTCTTCTTTTGGATACTCGAGGAATGGGATAAAAAAATCATACGTCGGTGTCGAGTTGAAGTCAACTTGTCTATCAACCCTGTTGATTGCTTTTGCACAATTGCTCATGCTCAGCTAAAGATTTGAGGAGGATGTTTAGACGGCAGGCGTAAGTTTCAACGTTTTGGTTCGTCCTGACATTCCGATCGATACCACTGCAGTTGGCAGGTGATGGAGACAGAAGATCCCTTAGCACTCTTTCGGGATTATTTCTCATGAAAGCCGCTTCCGGGCCTGTAATTCCATCAAGTGCATTCGATCTGCGTCTCTGGGTCCATGCTTTCAATGCTCTAAATCTTGAATATTCTTGGTAGACCAACCCAGTGTCTATCCATCGTTGAATTGAGCACCTTTCGCTCTTTCTTGGCACGCGATAGAGCTTGAAAGGCCCTGGAGAGCAATAGCTCAGTAGTCAGTCCGCAACTGGGAGGCTTTACCCGCGTCTCACTAGTGCTTAAGCCAAGACCTTTTTCACGAAAGCAGTCTCATTTTCTACTCGCACGGGCGTGTTCTTCCCATAAGAGACGGAAACCTCCATGGTCTGGCCTCGGTGGGCCAGTCCAGTTACCCCTCCCCATATGTGCATTTGACCAGCCGTGTGGTTTGATATGTGCGCATATGAATGTTCCTAGTCCGGCCCATGATCCCGTATGCCATTCCTCTATCAAGCTGTCAATATTGCATCTGTGTTTGTGGACCTGCATGTCAAATGCTACCTATTCAGGTCTTGGCGGTACAGTGCGTCTGCAGACCGTGGTACCAGCTTTGTTGAAGGAGCAGTCTCGCAGGGCACCACACAGTAGCCGTTTGGGCAAAATGTATTGGAGCATTGCTGCAGTATCCCAGTATGCGGATGCAAGGTAATGCGGCGCTACTAAGCAGTAGTTGAGATTCCAGAGCTTGTTGTTGTTGTTATGCAAGTATCTCGAAGGGGTGAGTGCTGCTGGAGCGAGCTTGCCAATGCAAGACTAATGAAGAGAAAGTTGAGAAACTGAAAAGCAATATTCACATTATAGTTGAACACTTACATGTTGACGCAAATAAAAGAAACTTGAGAAGGCTCCACGACTCTTCTGTGGAAAGTGTAAGAAGTCCTGGAAACTTATCTAGTGTTGTCCGATGTTATCAGACATGTTAGTATTTCGAGGAAGCCGCGTCAGCTATGCTAGAGGACTTGGTTTGAGGAAGGAACGTTTCTTCAGGAGTAAGTAGCTGAGACGACGAGTGGATGTTGCTTGTTTTTCGTCACTCTCGAGGGGAGGGTGAATGAGGAGACTTTATGCCGCAATAGGGAGTCTC
The DNA here is from genome assembly GCA_007821535.1 of Lachnellula occidentalis. Classification (NCBI taxonomy): domain Eukaryota; kingdom Fungi; phylum Ascomycota; class Leotiomycetes; order Helotiales; family Lachnaceae; genus Lachnellula; species Lachnellula occidentalis. The sequence continues at coordinate 4,023 of QGMI01000758.1, read as the reverse complement.
TCCAACAAAGTTCTAGTCTTTAGTTGTTCCTATTCCGCAGCGTGTCCGAGCCGCGATTTTCGTAACTTTGTTTGTTTCTTCTGATTTTGAGGTTCTCGCAGTCACTGCTTCTCTCTTGGATATATTTTTGCCAAGTTCTTTCATGTGATTTCTAGTGATCTCTTCTTCACGACTCCCTACTCTCCCCCTTCTTTTCTACCTTGCCCTAAAGAGCTATCCCCACTGCCCCAGCCCACTTCATACAGCCCCCAAAACCATGACCCTCTTCCCCCCTCCTAAACTCCCCAACCAACAACTCCATCTCCCAACCCAAAACCCCCATCACTCCCAGCAATTCGCACCCCCAACACCCTGCCCCTGACAACACACCACAAAAGCCCCACTATCAATATGATTGCTGTAAGAAGAACACTTGAACCCAATTGATCAGCCGTTGCCCCAAGATGAAAAAAAAAACAAAGAATACTCTACTCACCTGATGCACTTGATCGCCATGATACGTGATATCATTCCCTAGATCCGCCGGGTTCTGGTCGATGCAACAGTATTCCGTCAGAGTATTATATTGGCCGTTGGAGTCCTGGCATTTGCAGTTGTGGCCTGCGCGGACGGCTGCGGCGAGGAGGAGGGTGGTGAGGAGTAGGAATTGCATTTTTGGTATGTTTGTGGAAAGTGAGTAAGGTGAGTAAGGTGTATGGTTGACTGATGTGGATTTGTGCATGGAGGAAGTGTCTCTATATACCCTCTTATAAGGCAAATTGGTGTAGTAGTGGGTTTGAGTTCTCGTATGCATGATTATCATCGTGAAAGCTGAACCGATCCTTTCTTTTCTTTGACTAGTCTCTCTTAGAACAGGCTGCGAACATATGACTTCGCTGATGGGCTCGACTAATAATAATATATCCATGAAGTTAGTCAATGCAGAGCCTGTCCCACATATCCTCAACACCGTTCCAAGATTGATAGGCCATGAAGATAACCAGCTATGTGACTTTACTACCTCAGAGGATGACAAGCGGCTCTTTGCCAAGAAGTTTTCAAGACGCTCTAACACAGTAAGCATAAACGATTAGTACTACCATTCCTATTATACGGTTCTGGCTCCATAAAACAATGCGTTGCAGTACCTAAGCGAGGAATACAAGGGGAGATCGTCTTGGCATTTGACGTCTGCGGGATTCGGAGTACCGCGACGATCTACCAGTCAGCAAGTATGTGTCACGGGGGCATCACCGAGCAACTTAGCCAGATAGAAATGCATCATATTTCTCCGCAATCTGTGTTTTCTGTCCGTAAATTCAATCAATAATCCTCCATAAGACTTAATTAGTTGACTGTTGGTTGCAATGAACGATAGAATATCTGGAAAGTCTTATATCCTACATGTTGTTTCACAGCGTATCAGATAGAGTCTCTGCTGGCCAGGAACAACAGTGCTGCCACCATTATGATCTCTCTAGAATAGGGCTTTTTTGGATATCGTTCATCAATTCCGTCATTTCCAAGACCTAGAAGAATCTAACATTTCTGTCATCTGACGTCTGCTACCATCCCCAAGTCCCAATCTAGTGCAAAAACTCCTTGAACCAAGACACAGTCGCGTTCTTAGCTCTCTCCAGTCCAGCTTTCTGCTCCGCATTATTCGGATCCCCCTTGACAGCAAACCCATGCACCAGACCCGGGTAGTAGTCGTACTGGTACGGTATACCCAGACCCGGAATCACCCTGTTGCAATACTCCTTCAGCTCCGGCGTCAACTGCGGATCGGTCTCGGGAGCTAGAATCTGTGTCGGCACAGCCAGCCCATCGATCTCGCTGTGCGCGAGCAGCGACGGGTGCGCGACCGAGATGGCGTCGATGAGAGAGTTTCCCTTGGCTCCTAGCTGGAAAGACGCCCAGCCTCCGTAGCAGTATCCCGCAGCGCCGATTTTCTTGTATTGCGACTTCAGAGCTGTGGCGCAAGCGAAGACCTCTGGTCCGCGGATTTCTTTGGAGTTGCGGCCCATGAAGTTTCCCAAGTCGAGTTTCTTCATTGCTTCCGCGTCCCCTGTTTCGAGAGCGGACTCGAGAAGGTTTACGTCAAGGACTTCGCCGCCAAAACTGGATACGCGAACGATTAGTTTTCCGCTCCAGGGGTGTATACGTATACTCGTCAGGAACAACGGGGTATCTTACAAATCTACCAGGTAGACGGTGGCATTGACTTCTTTGGCAAAGTGGTCTGCCAGAACACGGAGGTTGTTGAACGTCCAGCCAAACACATCATGGATCATCAAGATGGCGACATCCTTGTTCGAGCCGGTGATGTAGGCTTTGTTCTTGTCGAGGGTACCTTCTGAGCCAACGGGCTTCCCGTCCCACTTGAAGCCCGATTTGCAACAATCGAAGGACATTTTGGCACTGGACTTGAACTGAGTAGGTAGAACGTCGGATTGAAGGGTATCAAGATGGCGCAGGGAAGTTGGGTAGAGGAGGAAAGGTTTTTGAGTTCTTGAAGCTTTCTTCTTGATGACGAAAATGTACATGCATTATCGCGGGGTCTAAAAGAAATACTCTAATCTGGAGTTAATTCTTAAATCCGGCCAGTGGGGGAGGAGTTGACGAGATGTACGACAGCCGAGCCGATGCCGAGCCGATAGCCGTGTTCCTACCTACCTTATCTAAAGAGGCTGGAACTCATGCGGGGAAAACGGATTTTTACAAGGGGCTGCATGTTTTGTACCTAGGTACCTTCCTCTACCTGTATTCCATTGTTCCCTTCTTGGTAACATTCAACGACCAATCCTTGAGGAACTTGAATATTCCTTCCCGGATTGCATCGTCTAACCCCCCTTGGACTTATTTAGGAACGAGAAGTTAGATTGCAGTAGAGTAACAAAGCTGGAGACAGGAGCCAATTAGAGCGCTGATGTCACGTTTCTCAACTCACCAAAATTCTGATCCCTTTTCGGGCCCTCCCTGATCCTAAAACTTTCAACCCAAAGGTTTCAGACATAGATTTCTATTTTCGTAAATATTTTTAGAGGCGATGATGCTTTTATAACAGTCTATTTGCAGGATAAATCTATATGCAACCTGTAAGCAGTGTTATATTCTCAAAATACTATAAATATTGTTTTTCTACGACTCCTTTTAGCCTCGTTAGCAAGGCTTTAACTTCATCCTGATGTCAACCTAAGGCCGCCAAAGTATAGCTTTAAAACATCCCATCATCATTCAACCTACTTTACTCACTTCACCTCCGAAAACCCTCAATCCCAGACCCCAATAAAACATCACATCAACATCACAATGGGCAACGCCTCTTCGAAAGCCGCCTCAAAAGCAGCCTCAGTATCAAAAGCAGCTACCACGACTACAAAAACAGCCCGTAAATACCCAACCCGCTCTCCTCCTACGTCCACTCCGACATCCACCACTACAAAAGCGCAACCAGCTCGTCCTTCTCCCGCCCCTACTACAGGGACACCATTAGGACCACAGGTCCACCCGGAAACAAAAGCAAGTTCTACACGAGACCGAGGTAAGCACTTTTCTCCCCCCCATCATTTCTCTCACCAGCCAAAGCAGCAAAGCTAATCTAACATGGCAATCAACAAAGACATAGCCCGCGATGCCTCAGACCCAGATATAAACATAGGCCTCGCCTCACGCCTCCAGCAACTCGGCCCCGTCCAACCAAACCCCACCTACTCCCCCTCCTCAACCTTCTCCCCCTCTACCGCCACCACCAAATCCCCCTCCTACTCCAGCGCATCCACAACCTCGCATTTCCGCCCCTCCTCCTCCGTCCCCTCGCAATCCATCTTCCCTCCCCATCCGCAGAACCAGGCCTCGAGTACGAATCCGGCAATCAGCTTATTGACTGCGCGGTATCGGTTGGCGGAGGAGGCGGATCGGGAGTTTGAGAGTATAGGACGGAGGGGCAATAGGGGACGGAGTTTCTTGGATGTGGTGCGTTGAGGCAGGTGCTTGTGTTGAGGGAGAGGGGCGTGGGGGAGGAGGAGATTGAGAGGAGGTTGG
>QGMI01000757.1:0-19521 GCA_007821535.1 Lachnellula occidentalis | reverse complement strand
GATCAGTAGCTGCCGCGCGCGTTTGGAGCGGAGGAGCTGGCGGAGCGTGGGGGCAGGGGTGGGCGGCTGCACGTGGTAAGATGCGCAGAAATGGTCGTTGCCGGTGCTGAGGGGGATGTAGGGCGAATCTTGCAGGAAGTCGGGGAGGTCGTGGTCGGGGGCGTAGGATGGGCGGGTCATGATGTGTAAGGACCGGGGATGTCTGTCACGCGGGGGGATAGGGGATGGTGCAGATGGATGTAGATGTAGGGCACCATTTCCCGTAGCTGTCATTCCTTGGTTTTTGGTTAGTTTGGAAGAGACAATGGAGTAGGAGGATAAATACAAAGTTGAGCAATGGCTTCGCTCATTCGTGATCATATAAAACAAGAACCCAAATACTGAAATAAGCCAAATGAACCCCCTATTAGTGCCTCCCTTCTAGGATTTGCCCTGCGTGATCCGACTTGTAGATATATAAAAGAAGATTATTATGTAATCGGATCAACATACACATCAATCGCAAAAGGTTGCAATGCTCATAAAGCCCAAAGTGGTTGATAAAAGCAAATGATTAAATAAAAGTAAGTTGAAGCTTTGAAGTTGGAAGAAATAGTGGACCTAGTATCAGATTCAACTCAACGCTGCTTCAAACCTCATCCTCGCTGCCGTAAGTCCCTCAAAGACAAAGGTTCAAAGTCACGTGCCACAAATTGACAACCCGAAAAGTTGACAATCTGGAAAATAATACACTCTGATTTTGCCTTACTATTGCAGGTCAGAGGGACAATTTAGGCCAACAACTTCAATGACCAGATTTATTTTAGCGAACCACCGATTTCAGAAGTAACCTATATGCCTACCTAAACTCTTTACAAAGTGAGGTAGTATATGAAACTATAGCTACTTGATTATAATACTTCTAATCACCTTAGTGAACTATACTAGCCTAGTAGTCATATATAGTAGTCTAATGATTGCATTTCTAGGTATAGAAGAGGTCTAGATATAGGTAGAGCAAAGAGGTAAGAGCTATTACTTCTACTCTTCACTTCGCTTAATCATTAGCGCTAAGACATGTGATATACTTGATATGCATTCTAATTCTTACTATCGACATGTTATCTAGTATTACTGCCTATATAGAATACTCTAATGCCTTTATTAATCTGATATTCCCCGGCTTAAAATATATAGTATTACTATTACTAGTATGTAGTAGTAGGGGCGGAGCACGTGGCGCGGAAGCACCCGCACGCTAGGCTAATCTTAGACATGACCCTACCCTACCTCTACGTGTACGAAAAAACTGTCCTAATAGACAAGCGAGTTTTGGTGCCTTATTAGGACAGTTTTTTCATACACGTAGAGCCTACCCCTACCCTTACTACCCTAAAAATACTATAGATTTAACCTTCTAAAAGAGCTAAAGATAATTGATAATTCTATAGTAGATTCTATCCTCAACTGCGCTTCTAGAGGGAGGCGCGGATTTAAATAGTACCTTACTTTGCTAAGGACTTAGGTAGCGCTCTTAGTCACTTCTAGAACCGGCGGTAAGGGTGTCTCCTTAGTTGATTAGTGTATACATTTGAAGTTGGCCCAAATTGTCTCTCTGACCTACCTTACGACGTGCAACAAAACTTGCTAAACTGTTTCCTCATTAAGCCTTTAGCACGTGATTGCGATTCCAAAAATAGCCTCAATACTGCAGCTACGTAAAACTCTGATCAAGAGAAAAAGATAGATACTAATTGCTATATAAAGTGGTAAGCTGTCTTTATAAATATAATATCATTTCTGATATGAGCATAAATATAATTACGGAAAGTGCAAGTTCTAAAGAGTGCATCTCTGAAAGTTATACGAGAGATCTATTATCCCGATTTATACGGTAAGCAGGCCCACGTGGACGTGAAAAGCGGCCATTACTTGTCATATAATAGCGTTTTGGTGTTATTTAGCCTCGAACGTTCAATATTGGTGATGTTTTTCCGTTCAGGATAAACTTGGTCAATGATGGAGTATCCCCAGGAGTTCAAATTGATTCGATTTCTATAATGTATATACGACTGTATTCGAATCAACATGAAGAGCTCAGCACGGTCTCATTTAGGAAGACAAACGACAGCGATACGAGTTTGAAGAATCTTCCTATGTTTTCGGGTTCTCACGACCCGCACTATGCTATATACGCCATCCAATGCATCCGATCGCAGCTCTTGCTCTCGGATCTAGACCCCAATGCTATAAGCACCGAGAAGAGAAAAGAAACTATTTGTGAGGGTACATCTAACAAGTCTCGACCGCGGCAGTCTTCCCTCCCTTCCACCCCTCTCCCACCATCAAGAAGCACCACTCCCCCTTCGTCACAGGCGTAATATCCTCAAACCCATTCGGCGTCAACGCGCCCCTTCTATGCGGTCCTCTATCCTCTCTAAGCCCCTCATTCCCCCACTCATCCCTTCCCTTGGCACTCTCCCCGACCTCTACTTCTCTGATCGACGTACCGCTCTCGCAGAGCGTGCTACTAGTCGAGTTAGAAGTGCAGGTGCTTGGGGAATAGGAGATGGAGAGCTTCATTCTATGCAACTCGGATGGAGCGAATGTTGTTTTGAGCGCTGGTGGCGGGGCGGGAACTTCGATTCCGCCAAAGCGTGATGGGCCTCCGTAAGCGGTTTTGTATCCTTCGTTCACATCGACTAGTGCTGCGAGAGACACGCCGAGCCATTCGTAGGCGCGCATCAGATAGCCTTTGGTGATGCGCTTGCCGTTCTGTGCTAGGACCAGACGACGGAGCTCGTCGATGGCTTGGGATAGGTCGGAGGGGGAGAGAGTGCGCGAGTAGGTGTGCAGCTGGCATTTGAAGGTGTAGATATGGTCGAGGGAGAGAAGGGTGAGTCCTTCGGAGGAGAAGAGGACTTCGTTTTGGGTTAGGGAGCGGGCTATGAGGTCGTGGGTGAGGGCGCAGGTTGTGGTTGATGTAAGTGATTGGGGAGAGCCAGCCGGATCTGGAAGCCTGTTAGTTTGCGTTTGAGAGATTATTGAAGCACACGAGCAAGAATCATATTTTTCCTGTGAAGAATATGAGATGAAGGGAAAGTAATGTGAGGAATTACCCAATGGAGAATTTCTTCTCTGCCTTAGCAATAGTATGTCTAAGGATCTTTTCCGCCTTGGGCGTCAATGTGCTAGCATGCAATAAAGATATGCCGTAGGAATTGGGCGAGGAAGGTGTAGGAGGCGTAATAGGTGTGCAGGGTAATGTTGGAGATGAAGCAGCGGAAGGGTTCATCAGTTTGGGAGAGGCGGCATAATCCTTCGGCGAAGATGGTAAGCCAGCCCATTGTGTGCGCGATAGTGTTGAGGAGGAAGAGAGGTCAGATGAAGAACCAGAAAAGGACGAGTTGCTAGAAGGATTGGAGTTGGCGCGCGAGAAGGTTGATGAAGTGCCACTGAAGAGTGATCGCGCAGGTGATGTGGTGACAGAGCTAGATGGCGATGAGGTGCGGGCTGATAGTGGGGAAGAATCCCCAGGGACTTGGACGTCTTTTCGGACGACGATCAGCGAGAGATGAAGTCGCTTTCTTGCTAGACGGCTGGAGACGTATTCTAACGCGGCGGTGAGGGGAGCTGGAAGTTGCTTGGAGTCGAGGATTGAGGACCCAGCCTCCAGCGGCGAGGAGATGCGCTCTTTGGTAATGGGCATGTTGACCGAGGATGTTTGGGGCTTTGGGTAGGACAATGATAGCGAGATAGGGGAGTCAGGACAATCAACGAGGGTGGACAGCATCTCGGTCGAGGTCATTGACTTAAGGAGGTGCGCAATGATATGGAGTATGCAAAGAATTCCTGTAAAGACAATAATGCAACAAGTTTGCGATGGCTTTGAAGGACTGCTTCGTGGCTTCGACGACGAGATATACAGACGCTTGATACTTGGACTCGTATACAGGAAGAAAGCGTTTACATCCTTACCTGAGGGGTACCAGGTAGTTCTGAAGTATATTATTCGAAATAGAAGCCATTGCAGACCACTTGGGCCACTGACGAGGGAGATCGGGGGTTTTAAGCGCTCAGAGTTCAGACTCTTTGACACTTTGATGCTATTTAGAGATGAAAAGAGAGTTGTGATAGGACAATTGATTCTCGAGGTTGTTGGTGAGCAAAAATAGATCTTGTGGCGCTTTTAGGCCCGGGTAATGTTGTAAAAATAGATTCTGTGCATATTAAACACCACTCAGGAGGTGATAGCCAGCACACCTGCAAGGATCCTCACCACCATTCTACAGTGCGACGATAGAATAACGGAGAGTGATCGTAATCAAGCCCCCCCCGCACCACTGCCGGAAGTCAGTGTGCGCCATTGAGCAATTTATTCTGTGGGGAATCCATAGGGCGACGAGGACGTCGACCCCTCACTGGACAACGCAACGCATCACAATTCTTATCTGTGCATCTGCCTCCCGAGATAGAAACAATACTTATGCCTTCACTGCAACATTGTTGGAGTTTAATCAAGTGCAGCTTGCAGCTCCCCTGGGCTCTTGCTCTGCCCGCACGGTCGGTCCATATTGCTCTTCTCGCTCACCACATGAAGACCAGAGACTGGAGCCGGAGCTGGAGCTGGCCGGTGTTCTATGATCTCCTCAACTCCTATAGTGTTTGACAGCCATCTCCACAAAAGTCGCTGCTACAAGAAGAAGCCTCGCAGTGAATAGCGGCGTGGAACATCTAAAAGTCAACCATAGGTAGTGAGTGCCGCTTTCCTTCATCTAGTATTTTGTGGACAAGGCCGTAAAACACTATCGATGTCTTTCTAGGCGTATTGGTATCTTTTGTAACGATATGCCTCTTTATGGAGAAGCAATGTTCCTTTCTTCGTTGCTCTGGAAATCTATGAGAGCTGAGGCGGTCAGCTGGGTTTGAGAGGAGTGTGCTCTGGTGGGATACAAGTATCTGGTGTGGAGGGAAGAGAAGACATAATTGCACATATAATAATTTGTTGAAGCAATATTTGCTTCCCGGGCTAAAGTCGAGATATTTGGAATACAAAGTATGGATACGATGATAAGATGAAAAGTATGCTTGAGATGATCGAAGGATTAGTGCTCAAGGGTCCCAGACTGACCTTTGAACTCTCCCGAACTTCGGGCCCGGAACTAACAGTGGTGAGCCATATGGAACTGAAGGAGAAGTTGAAGAGACATTTGCAAAGAGATTACAGGAATATAGTATACAATCGTAAATCTGGATCAAAGCTATGAACGCAACTTGCCTCCAGTTTAGGCAAAATAATTATAATGGCGAAAACATGCCCTGCACCAGGCGAGAAGGACCATGTACTCTCAAAAAGGTGAACGCCAAAATAGGGTATCATTGGCTGGCTCTCAGTAAATTACTTCAATCCTCTTTACCATCCATATCTGCTGCTTGCCTCGGCTCTGTTGTTTCTGCCCTTCGCAAAGCTTTCCTCCAATGCTTCCTTCTGGCTCTGCGCAGCATTGACCAGCTGCTTCAAGCTGTGCTTGCCAGGCGCAATAGACCTAACAGGGTTATGAGAAACTTGTTCTCCAGCAGCTCTGAGCTCCTCATTATGTAGGTATTCTTCGTCTGTATTGAAATTGATAACTTTCGTCGCGGACTTATTTCCCCGCCCACCCTTCTGTCTTCCAAAGAGCTGTCGTCGTTCCGCGGCAGAAAGGTTGAGGTCGCCAGCTATGTCGTCGAGGGACTGTGATACTGGGGGTGTAGGGACTGCTGGTAGTTCGAGGCCCGACTGAGAGGCATTTGGGGTAAAATCTTCGTATGAGGGCTCCAAGCTGTAGGGGTCCTCTGATTCCTGTGTTTCCTGCTCTGGTGTGTCGAGCATCATTGGTTTGTATTCTCCATTTGACGGTGTCATGGTACTTGTTTCCTCCGACCCCATTGAAAATAGCGATACCTTGGGCTTTGGCGCAGGTATTTCTGCTTTAGGCTGAGGTTTCACCGAGGTGGAGGGCATAGGAGCCGCCGAGGAGAGTTGGGCGACAGTCTTCTTCTTCGGCTTTCGTGCAACTGATAGGGGCCTAAACATCAAAGGCTTTCCGACCAATTTAACCTCCTCGACAGGCTTCTCTTCGTTTTGTGATCCTTTTGGTGGAGGAAGAGTAAACCCATTTCCTTCACTCGTAGACGCTTGCTCACTATTTCGTTCCTCGGCGTATTCCCTCTCCGGCTCTGGCTCTCTGCTGAATCCCGGAGCTGCTCCCGTCTTCAGGTTAACACCTGCCCCAAGGCCACCCTTCTTGACTGCATTGCCACCTCCCAATGTTGCGCTCGTCTGCCCTGCGCGCTTCGGCGCTGGAAGGAACGAGTTGAACCCGCTGAACGCTCCCCCTCCTATCTTTGCTCGTTTCGTAGGAGGCTCCTCGCTTTCGGTGTCGTTTTTCGTAGAGTTTTGTGATAGTGAGACTCGGATCTTGCCTGGATTTGCTCGATCGACTACCTTTTGAAATGCTGGCTTTGATGAATTTGCCGCTGGTTTGACAACGGGGGTTTCTTCGACATCGGATGCGTCCGAGTCAGAGTAATCAACGAGCCCCATATCGTGAAGCTATGCGTTAGTTTTGAAAGTCGAAAAGTGAGGATGTGGATGTGGATGTGATTGACCTTGTTGGGGAAAGAAGCATGATGATCGGGTTTCTTCCAAAATATTGGGTTGACGCAGCCAAGCGACCTTCCCTGAAGCGCATCGCAATCGCATGTCCCGCGCGACTGTACGAGTAAATCCAGGCCCTTCCCAGTCTCCAACGACGAGGCTGAGCTGAGTCCAATCTCTTCAACACACTTCTAGCAGTACCAATCCTTTAATTTATATGCAAAGTGCTTGAGGTGTCTGGTACAACCCATGAAAGCGCAATGTCTGTCATCCAAGTAGAAGAGTATGTCCCAAGCATCACAACATCCCCTCCTACCGGCGCTGACACTTGAATATAGTCTGGTCTTGTATCAATTACGGACCAACTACCTAAATACCATTGCAGACGGCGTTGGCGAACGTCTCATCACGATCAATGATTCTTTTCTAAATACCGCTGGGTTTAAAGCTGCTGGCTGGCGTCCTAACGCCGCGAATATCAAACGAACGCATTCTCCACCAATTCCCACTGCTATAGCATCCGAATATTTCCAGGCTGCTCCTAGGTCAGCAGGTCTCCCCACAGGATTGGAAGATGAAGTTGAAGAGGGTGGCATGGTTACGGGAGGTGGGGCTGGAGATACAGTTGGGCCAGGGATAGCTACGAAAAGGCGGCGCGACGAGAGCAGATGGAAGAGGAAGATAGCAGTGACCTTAGTGATGATAGCGACGAAGAAGGCGATCAACGTGCCGCACAGCAGATAAAGTTCTCAAAGATGCCAATTCGTAATCGCTCCGGTTCCTCTCCAATTCGTGGCTCGAATCTTCGCCAAACCTCGACCATAGCATCTCCAACCAGGACCCCTGGTGCTAGAAGAGGATCACAATCAGCGCTGGAAGCTGTCAAGGAGCGTGCCAGGCGGGATACTGTCACGAGCAGCGAGATGTCTTCTGAGAACGAGTTCGACGCGTCTGCTTTCACACGACAGAGAGACGCCACCCGGAATGCGGCAAAAGCAAGCAAAGCACTTCATAGTCAGACATCGGATCCTAATGTGGGAGTAAAAAGGCAACAGAGTGATCTTCTAGAGGAAGAAGAGGAAGACGATTCAGATGTATCGGACATGGACTCGGAGTTTGAAGGGAGCATCGATTCAACCTCTATTCTTGACAGTGTTGACGGAGCACCTATGAATGCTTCGCCTTCGAATGCTATCGTTGGTACAGTGCCCAAAGAGTTGACACGGTCTCCAACGGTCAAATCGAAGCCTGCGCCACCCGTGCTCCAAGCCCTACCTCCTTCACGGCCTATTAGTATGGTGCAACCCAAGAGTTTGCTCTCTGCTGCTATCAAGGCGAGACAGACAAAAGCTGCATCTCCATTCGAGTCATTTGCATCTCTATCAGGCCAGGGTGATCCCAACCCCCTGTCACTTCGTATCTGGGCACCCTTCGCAACGTCAACAACTAAACCATATGAAGTTCTCATCCGAAGAAGTGTTCATATGAACGAGGCAAATGATAGACAGGTCACTGTCGCTGATCTTATTGGGTTGAGTCTCTGGAGATATGCAGAGGAGAAGCTTGAACCCGCGATTCCCCCAGAGAAACTCAACGTAAATTGGTGGACCTTACGAATGGTTGAGGATGAAGAAGTCGACTACGATTTCCCTGCACTGGAGCGTAACAAACCACTTGTTTCTTTTACCACTGCCAACAACCGTGCCGCAAGATCAAGGTCAAATACAAAGCCATTCGACGAGTTTGCCCTCGTGCAAGCGACGGACGAGCAGTTTCAGCAAAATCAAAGTCTCACGCCTCAGTTCAAACAAGAGTCCGTACAAACGGCTCCAGCGGAGGACGACTTTCTCTCCAGAATTACCCCAACGCCACAGCCCTCAAATATGGGAGCATCACCTCTCTTATCAACTCAAGCCCGCCCAAACCCACTCCTTACAACCATGTCTGCTCTACGACAAAACCAACCTTTGGCTGATCTACCTACGCCTGGTGGAGCTCCATTGCAACCTGCTGCAAGATCGGGCGCCCAGAAACTCTTGAGAATCCATATTCATTCCGCAGATGCTGCACCAGGACAAATGATCACTTTGGACACCAGCACAGAGACATATCTTGCTGAAGTTCTCGACATCGTGTGCAAGAAGCGACAATTAGACAAGGCTAATCATGTTCTCAAACTGACAGGGTCAGGAACTGTTGTACTTCTGGACCGTACAGTAGAATCCATTGGCAACCGCGCAGACTTGGATTTGTATCGTCGGAGGTTTGCAACAGATGGTCCATTGACAATGTCGGGCTCACCAAGCAGTTCTTCGCCTAAAAAGCCCATAATGGCCGATCGTCCGGAATATCGCAAGGTTAGGAAGGGACAAATGCTTGGAGCTCATCCTCTAGCTCAAGAAGCGGTCAAGCAGGATGAGCTTGGTAATTCGAATTATCGAAAGTATATTGTCTGGAGGAAACAGCCAATGAGATTTGTTGGGATGAATGAAAGAGTGATAGCTATTGATGGGGAGTATTTGCATATCATGCCATCATCTACGGGTAAGACGATGTTTGAGGGTCAAGGTAAGACAACTACTGTGCATTTCAGTAATGTCGTTGGGTGTAAGGTCACACGGAGGCATCCGACAAATTTCAAGGTACGAGGGTAATATGCAAGTTATGTTTCAATACTAATCTTCTGCAGGTTGTCGTCTACAAAGCCACCGAGACCAAGCGATATGACTTTGAGGCAAAGAGCGCCGACGAAGCCGCTGAAATCGTTTTTGAAATCAAGAAAGGCATCTCGCCATATCACAACGTCTAAGGCACTTGTCATGTACGAAGAGACCGAATCAAGGGCCGGGTGCTGCACCAAAGTAGCCGGTACCGATGGCTACAATTCGGGTCCTCGAAAAACCAGATGTATACCTACCCACCAAAACCAGCGTATGTACGTCGTGTATACGTTGTGTATACGCCCTACAATATCTTCAGCTTTCCAAGCCTCATTACGAATACGCGTCGCGAAACACCGCCAAGATAAAGTGCGGAAAGGTATCGAATGAGGTTCTAGGCAGTAGCGGTACGGCATGACAATCCGCGGAGTCGTCGCGGGAGGCGTCAGCGTGGGGCAGGGCAGGCAGGGCTGAAAGAAGCTACGGTAGCGTCGATTGATGCACCGCATTTAGTAAGCGTTCTGGGTTGGAAATATGCGATATAACCAATGAGATGGATTCCCTGAGAGGCGGGATTGCGCATGCATGTACGAGGTTGTCTTTACGGAGTAAGCGTCCAGGGGTCGTGGGCAGGACCCAGCCCGTTCAGGTTCTTCTTCGGTGGTGGTGGAAATTACCAGTTGGACGAATAGATAGATACAGTCCGGTATAGCTAGGTAATTTCGAAGTTTCGAAAGAGATCCGACTTGGTCTAGTTCTGTGATAAGCAATAGACATGTTTACTGTACTTACCTTGTCTCATTCTCGCATGCATATGCATGCACCACGACGATTTACTTTTAATTTACGTTTACGTTAGGGTTATATTACAAGGACCTCCAATCAAGCATGTATGTACTTTGTACAGAAGGCCAGCCAACTCAAATCATAATTTTAAACCTGCTACTGCTCAGTGCTAACGTGCTTGCTGTAGTAAATCCACTCGAATAGGTTTTAAGATTATACGATAGGTAGGTAGGTAGGTAGGTAGGTAGGTAGGTAGGTGTATAATGTATGTATATTTTGAGATTGATGGGAATTTTACGACTGGCGTACTGTATAATAGGTAGGTATTAGGTGTTGGCAGAGCGGGCGGGGGTGGGGGGAATTGAGAGTGAGACTCATTCGGATTATAGGTAAGACGCTAAGTAAGTAAACTGGATTGTCAGACTTTGGAGGAAATAAGACGAAGGGGGGAGAGGGAGGGGGGGAAATGGGTTAGCGTAGGGAGGAAGATGGAGTAGGCAGGCTTGTTTGTTTAAGGATGGATTGAAAGAATGGTATAGATGGGGTGGAAGGGAGGGGAAGTGGAAGGGTTCGAAGGAAGAGGTTTATATGAATAGAGAAGGGAATAAACTGATGATCAAGCTAGGAAGCTGCGATTGTAGGAGGGACATGGACTGAAGATAACATTGATTTTCATTTTGATATTTGATTTGATATTATACAAGCTGTTCTGAGACCATCGCTTGGTATATAACTCCAGAAATAACCCCATCTATGCATCGCTCAGACCAACCCATTTCTATAACTGCTTCGCTTTGTTCATTCCACCAACCATCCCATTCCTTTTTCAGATTTCCTCCCCTAATATCACCCACTGACCCTCTACAAGTTGGCAGCCAACAACGCGGCCCCTCCAAACAGTGCAGCCACACCCATAGCACCAGTCTGGTACGCAGCACCTCCAGTACTTGTAGCAGACGTAGCAGAGGCCGTAGCTACAACAGTGCTACCAGCCGAGTTGGTCGAAGTGACCAACGAAGCGGTCTTGGTAGCCGTACCCGTCGCGGTATCCTTGCTAACCTCACTGCCAACCGAGCTCGTAACGGAACCCACCAGACTGCCCACCGAGTTCGTAATGCTGCTCACGAGGGAATCGACGCTCGTGACGGCGGATGTGGCGTCCGAGGCTAGGGACGAGATGAGAGAGGTAGCGGTTGTTTTGGCGCCATCGACTACGCTGGTGGCAGTGGATTCGGCTCCGTTTACCACGCTGGTTGCAGTGGACTCGGCGCCGGCGACGGCTGATGAGGCTACGCTGAGAGCGCTGGTGACATCGCTGGCTGCTGTTGCGGTGGCTCCGTCGACAAAGGTGGATGCTGTTGATTCGGCTCCTTCGACTGCGGCGGTTGCGGTGCTCAGGGCGCCGTTGATGTCGCTCTGGATGTTGTTCTGGGCGTAGGCTGTCGAGACAATGGCGAGGACGGCGAGGTTCTTGAACTGCATGGTTGCGGTGGTGTGATGATGTGGAAGAGGAGTGTTGTTTGTTTGTTTGTTTGTTTGTTTGATTGATTGTTGACTGGAAATGCGAGGTGTATGCTTGTTGTTGAAATGTAGAAGTCGATGTAGATCAGGGGAAAAAGAATCTTTATATACACCTGGACCGGGATCAAGGCATAAAGGCTCGACACATCACGCTGCCTATGAAGTCGACTTTATTCGCGGCGCAAGCCACACCCAGTACGTCACGGCACGGCCCAGCACGGCCCAGCAGCGCATTTCTAATTTCAAGTTAGCGTGGCCCTGGGTCCCACAAGGTGAGAAACGCCACAGGCACTGCCTGCCGGGCGATCTTCTGTTCAACGGTACGGTATATTCAGCCAATAGATGTCGAGAATATACGCCCAATAAGTGGTCCCTGCTTCGTGCACCCCTCAATTAGGAGATGAAACACCAGCCTCACTCGGCAAGTGAGCAGGATCGGCACATGGCTCGGTTCTCCCAAGTTCTCTCAAAAGGGTGGATTACTCGAGATCTCTCTTGCAACGGTGTTTTGCTCGACATGTTTAATCTCGACGGCCATGCTTTAATTTCCAAGGCTAAGTCCATTCCAGCCATGTTTCGACGATCAACCTCACTTACTTTCGTCCAAGGTACACGGGTATAGCAGGACTGAGCAAGTCACACAAGTGTGCTTCACCATCGTGGCTCAGTTGGGCTCAGTCATTCCACTGCATTGAAGAAACGCGGCAAGGCGTACATATGATATTTCTAATAATACTCTGATACCAGCCGCCAAGACTTCGTATAATCCATACCTAGTTATTAAGGTATGCTTCATCTCAATCTCAAAGTTGCCTGTCCGTATCTCCGGTTCTCCTATCCCTCGTCTATCCTCTCCTCTCCTGGCCTCCTAATGATACTCTACGCCTAGGATTACAGAGCTATGCCCACGCTCTGCCCTACGCACCTACTTAATCCCCGCACTTCTTCTACTGTATGCGGCAGGAACTTCCCCGGGTAATCTTACGGAGTATAGGGCTAGGAAATACTCTGTATAACTCGCTCTTTCTTTAAATTCCGACACGAATACCACTTAACGCGGGTTTCTAGAATCATGCATGCGTATATAATTGGCTTATGAGTTGTACCCCTAGTATAAGGCTCTAGAATAGCGGGACTACACAAACACTTCGGAATTGGAGTGCAAATAGTAGGACAGGTAGACTTGGAAAAGAGCGAGTACGAAGTGATGTTTGGTGGTGATATATACTAAATATATCCTTTGTTCCTTGCCCTTTTAGCAAACACCTAAACGTTCATGAAAATCTACCAGCACTTGCATTCATACTGTACGTCTAATGTATTCCGTTTTGATTGTCAATAAGAAGCTCGAGATGGACATTGTATATGCTGTGAGTTCCCCGGTTCTTCTCGCCCAACACACAAATTCCAGAACCCCCGGATTTCATCAGTGAAATGGACTTGGGATTGATTCTATGAACGCGGTGGAGCTTTTGAAATGGGTGTTGGTGTATGCAAGGTAATGAGGTAGAGGTAGAACTGGCCGAGGCATTCATGATATCATACAGGTTTACACTCACTTCCCAACTTTCTTTCAAAGCATAACACATAGCAATCACTGACTGTGTCCCAGAAACACGTACATCTAAACGCATCCGGAAATAACGGGACCAGGGTTGTTTGTTGTTCGTGTGGGAAACAGGTACGCGGGCGGACTGTTACGGACAGCTTGTATCGCATTCTTCGACATGCCCCTACTTGATAATGAGAATATGAAATATATGTTTGGCGTACTGTACAACTCGCCTCGATACAGACAGCACGATGGAATGGAAAACGGGCTTCGCTTGTCACTAATCCGTTTGCAAATAGCGTATCGACAGCGACCGGCATTCCAACTCGTTAATTGTTGCCTGTGATGGCGGGCGGCAACCTCGAGCGCGACCGCTGTAGGTCTTGACTGCGGCGTCCGAGATCATATCAAAGCGACGGATTGCCACAGTAGACGGCTCGCTCGTTCATAAACCGAAAGTCTCCTCGAGGGAAGTGGAATAGCATAGGCGTACAGTGAATGCCACAAGGGGTCGATTTATAGGCGTTGGGCCCGTGTGAATTAATCGCCTCCGGCTGATGGTATACCGTACATGCACGTAGCCATATCGACACCACATGTCGTGTCGTGTCGTTCCGCGAAGCGACGAAGAAAGGAGACGATGCTCTACTCTGCTCTGCTCTCAAACTATTCGAGCCCTGCACTATAAGGGTGCTGGCTGGAAGACTGAGGAGGCTGTCTGTCTGTCCGGACTCCGGGGTATGAATCGATGGAAGCGCATGCACTTGTACGCCGGCCAGATTGTCCATTTCAAAACCTCGAGACGGTAAATGGCGTTTTGTTTTAGGTGGTGAGGCTGGCTATGCACCGGGATTGTACTTGTACTTGCACCAGTCTTGCCATGACGGGCGCCTATGTGCTGGGGGACGAAATTGGGAAGCACAAGTGCCGGATTATTCAGAAACTTAACTATTCTTGACCTTTAGGCTCGTTGAAACTTGAAGCGTAGAGAGGTTGATTCTTGTGCGGTGTCTTTGAAGGAAGGCGATGCATTGGCTTTCTGCGGTACCGGGCAATGTTGCTGCAAGATGCGTTCGTACTGAGCGAATCTTTCGCTGACGTCGCCACTCGACTTCATCTTCTGCCGTATTAAAGAGGGGGGGGGGGCGGTAAAGGGGGCGCTTGCTATAAGCATTCGAGCTGGTCCTGCGGCAGCTAGAACATATTGGCATCGTCTTGCCACGTTTTACCTTGCGTTCTATACAGGTTTAGCAAGTATATGGCATTGTAGTCAATCAAGGTGGCTTAATTCCCAATGGGGCCAAGATTGGTTTGCAGGACTGACATGTAATTCGAACCCATCATGTTTTTGAAGGTAGCTATTTGTGCTCCGTTGCTTTGATGGAGAGGGTAACGATATTGATTGCCTCGCTGTTGTGATACTGCTACGCGTTTGTCTTGTGGATGGTATCTAACTTGGTAGCTATAGGATTTGACTCCCCGCCGTCACGGCATGTCTATACATGCCATCCACACCCGGTGGTTTATAGCTGGAATATCGGAATGAGAAGTTCTGGAGGACGTGGATGTTGCGGATGATCTCGTGGAAGACGTGTAATTGATAATAAAGGAATAGGGGTCACCATGGGGCCCTATGGGTCCAAGGTTAGGAGCCGGACCCGACCTATGGCTCGGGTCGGGTACCCATGGGTCCTACAGGTGGGGTAGGGGGTGGGGGTAAGGGGCACCACTACCACTTACGCGTAAAACGCGCTTGATGACAGTACACGACACGACGCGTCTCCCTCACTGAGAGTCTTAGTCTTCCCTTCCCCTCTCGATTCCCCCCTCTACGTGGATGAAATAAGTGGCTGAATAATGTACCAAAACCTCGGGAACATTATTCGGCTACTTTTTTCATACTCAGAGAGTCCTCTTCTTCCCAATTTATCCATCGTGTCCCCTATTGGCCCACTGCAGGACCCATGGGTCCTTGGGTCTTGTAGTGACCCCTATGTAGGAAACGGAGTCAAAATTCGAAAATCGCGCAAAGGCAAGAAGGGCAAAAGTAAACATCAAGCGATCATTTCCGCCCTTGTAGAGATACGCATACAGTATCAAATGCATTTTCATGCCTTGATGGTGGTCACTTGAGCCGTTCCAGCTTACCTTTAGTACTCGGTCGATTAAAAATAGATGCATGCACTCGCCTTGCCTTGGCCAGGGATTGCTTGTCTATAAGACAGCATTAGGAAGAGTGAAAACTTTTTTGGATCGCGCGCGTATAGGTGAAGTGTGGAGCGCGGTTCTCCCCGCTTAACCCTTCTTCTCCATATAAGGCAGACATGCCTCATAAACCTCTGCATAACCAGGGTACTTGGTAATCCGCCGAAAGACATCTTCATGCACCATCTTGGCAGCCTGGAGGGAGCCCGCGATGAAGAAGTCAGTGTAGCTCGGCCGGCTGCCCAGCACAAACGGCCCATGCGTCAGCATCAGCTCGCCAACGGCGCGCATACTATCGCCACTCGCGACCCAAGCCTGCTCCTCCTTTTCTCCATCCGCATCAAGCAGGTCTTCGAGCCGGTGCCCCAGCGCAGCCTCTCGCGTGCGTCGAAAGTACTCCTGTGCGCGCGGAGACAGGATGTCCATCTCGCGCGGCATCACCGACGTGCGGAAGGCCATACCAACCACAGCGCGTGCTTTAGACTCTATTTCGCGGCCTAGCTCAGATGTAAGCGGTACTGGAGGGTCCGGATAAGTCGATTCGAGGAAATACGCGATGGGGGTAGAGTCCATCATGTATGTGTTGGTTGGCACGTGCTGGATAGCTGGGACTGTGTATTTCGAAGCGGATTCTCCGAGAACCAGGCCGCTGGGGGGTTCTCAGGTTAGAAGACTTCTTGGTGTGTGATAAGAGGCCTTGAAGACAATGTATCAAGACAATTTATAATGACATGGAAAAAGGAAGAGAAGGGAAGAGAATGAAATGCAAAAGAAATGATGCAAGGTAGAGGTGAAGAAGGAGGAGAAGTAAAACCAAGAGAATAGAACTCACAGTCCTTTCAGGGTGGCTCAATATCCGGGAATTCGAGAAAGACGGTCCTGTAAGGGATATGCTTATAGTTAAGCATGAGACGGATACGCCAGACAGTTGGAGAGAAGCAGACGTTCTTAGTGCAGGCCAAGTCGTATAAAACAACTTCGGGCTCGATGTGGGAGGGCATTTTGTGCTCCGCCATAGTATACACTCGATCAAAGAGATCAAATTATACTATAAAGTAAAGGTCCCAGTCGATGAATCTCTAAGTAGAAGTCTTTGGTTGAGAGATCACTTGAGATCTCATGCAAAGAGTTGTGTGAGTCTGAAATAGGCTTTCGCGGGGTCGGGTCAATAAGACAGGTAGTCGGACTAAGCCTAGATAGATATAGTTCTATCGTGCTTTGCGGATATAAGCACTAGTGGGTGTCAGAATTCCGTGCGCACGGGCCCAAAACACCAAAATCGCGAAATCGCGATTTTAACAATTTAACCAATTCAACTTACAAGCATAATATGCCTCCTACTACTCGTCGCTCTAGCTATACGACCCCTCCTCCTAAACCTCTAGCTAATAGAGAGGCTACGACTATATAGAAGACTTGATATTATAATATAATTAATTATAATCTAAAGGAGAAGTCATAGAGAGTAATTGCTTATAAATTAGGAATTAGTAAGTCTATAAGCTATAAATAGTAGAAATAGAAGGACTCTATAGCTTCTCTTACTTAGAGAAGCATTTAGGGGAGGTCTATAAAGCTTAGTAAGCCTTCTAAAATTACTAAATCAATCTATAAAGTACTTGTTAATCTATAGTAAAATCCTATCTAAAAAGTATATTATAAAGCCTAAATCGACTACTACTAATTGCCTATTAAACTCTACTAATTAAAGTGCAAATTAAAGGAGTATACTAAGGAAGATTAGAAGTATAAGTATACCTTTATTAAGAAGGTTATTTCTACTAAGAATCTGAAAAAGAAAGAGGCTTATAGAAATAAGTATTAAGAGAAGCTAATTGAAAGATTTTAAGATTATATCTTCTTTATAGATAAAGCCTATATAGACCCTACTTCTATAGTCTAGGAAGAGGTTCTATAATAGTAGAGGATGTAATATAAAGCTAATAATATCTAGTAGAAAGGTAAGAAAAAGAGAGTAAGATTTTATATAATTAGCTAGATTAATTAGTATAGAAAAGCAAATAAATTAGAGTTTTATAATAATAAGAAGGACTATATAGATCACTTCTTAATGCTTCTAAGGCCTTATTATCCTCCTAAAACTGAAACTAAGGCTAAATATAATATTTAACTAAAAGAATAAAAGGTCTAGCAACTATATAATATAGAAGTAAAGGTTAAAAGAAATACTATAATTTGGAAATACTATACTAAGCGTTTATTACCTATCTATATATAAGCTATTAAAAAGAGAAGGAAATTAGACCTAAGAATATAGTATTTATAGAAAGATAGTAATTCTTTTTATAGAATAAAGAAAAAGGGTCTTATAGAAGAATATAAAGAAGCTTATAGTATTATCAACCTAAAGTACCTTATATAGAGCCTAGATCTAAATCTAATAGAAGCAATTTAGAATATTATTAAGTAAAGACTATACTAGAAAGTCTTTTAGAAGGTAGTAACCAAGTAGTAGAAAATAAGAGGGCATAGATTAATTAAGGAAAGAAAGGAAGACTAAAGTAGAAAAGCTATTTAAATCTCCTCTTGCTAACTAGCTATGCCTTAAGCAAGTTTCCCCTTTACTACCTAGCTATACTTATAGTAGTATATTAATTTAATACTCCTATTCTAATATAAGTAGCTTCTACTACTTTCTAGAACTTAGGCCTTTTTATATTACCTAAATATCTCCTATTAGTATAGTACTATTATTCCTAAAACAAATCTCTAAAATAATAAGCATTATTCCTTCCTTATTAATATTATACCTTTCCTATCTAGTAACTTTATATACTACCTTATACTATTCTTTATACTATTAATCTAAATCCTAGTCTACTATAATATCTTATACTCTCGTTTTACTATCTCTCTTATATACTAGTACTCCTAGCAAGGGTATATCTAAGCATATATGTTTTATAGTATCTATAATATTAATAAATAATTAATATATAACTTTAGACTTTCTAATTATTATTATCTTTTTTAATTTCTAAAGCTTATAGACTTTAAATTAAAGATAAGGCCTCCTTTTATAGTATATATTGCAATTTCCTATAATATATATAGATTTTAATCATATGATATAGTCAAGCGAAAATGATAATAAGGAAGCTCTAGTTATAGTAGCTATAGTATCTAGTACTCCTATAGTATTAATTACTAGTACTAGTTTCTTCTAAGAGCAACTAGATATAATAAAGTTAAAGAATAATAAGATAGCTATTAAGTTAAAGAAGGTCTAATATTCTTTTATATTTTATCATTTTTATACTTATACTAATAGTGTTTTAGGCGCTAGGGACTAAAGATTCTAGTTTTAGATAAGAGTAAGACTAAAAGCAAGCTTAGCTCTATTAAAAGTAATACTTCTAATATAGGTAGCATTATTTTCTAGGCCGTTCTATGCCTTAAATACTTCTAATCTATAATTGCTAGGGTATTAAAGAAGGCTTATAGTAATATACTAGGCAAGGGCAAGTAATATACTTTATATAGCTATAATTATACTTATATTATTATAGAGATTAGTTATACTTTATAGGTCGCTATAATTCTTTATATAATAGTTCTTACTAGTAATAAGGTAGGTTTTAGCTATTCTTCTATTTAACTTGACTAATCATATACCTTATAGGAAATAGCTAACTAATAGCATTTATATAGTTACTATTTAATTAAACTAATTAATATTAACTTAGCTTAGGCTAAATTTGATTATAAGCTTATAGAGGCGAAGCTTATAGCTAAGGTGAAGGCTTAGTTACTTAAGGCTAAAGCTAAGGCTAAGGCACTTAAGGCTAAGGCTAAAGGAAAGGCTATAGTTATATATAATTAAATTACTTAAGCTAATCCTTATAGTAGAAAGGGAGCTTAGGTTATAAAGGGAAAAGCTTAAAGATAGATTTTTCTAGTTTGCTTTTATTTTCTAGCTTAGGATCGGGCCCCACTTTTTATTTAAGTAGCTTTAGCATTGCTTAAGAATGTTATTCTTTATACTTTATAATACTATTATAAAGAAATGAAGTAATAATAGCAATTTTCTATAAAATAAGTTAATAAAATTAATATGATATAAAGTAAAAATATAAAATATACTTATAAGAAAAGGTAAGAATAAGCTCCTATTAAACTTAAAATAGCTTTTTATATATAATAGTAAAGGAAATAAA
>QGMI01000756.1:0-19556 GCA_007821535.1 Lachnellula occidentalis | reverse complement strand
CCCTTTGCACACCCCTCATATAAGACCTATAAGGACCTATAAGGACTTATAGGTCCTTATAGATATTAGGACCCGACCTATAAGTCCTTATAGGTCAGGTACCCATGGGTCCGTAGGTCTTATAGTAACCCCTAATCGTGTCCCCCTGACCTTCATAGTAGTAGGAGTCTAAGCATTCCCCCTACTACCTCTAGTAGTGTCACTGTCTAAAGTGTAATATGCAGCAAAGTGTAACAGATGACTAAGCATACCCGCGTAGTATAGAGAATGGTAGGCGTATTTATTAGAGCATCTCTAATAACTTCGCCTGAATTCTAGAGCGCTCTACCTTTCCACTTAAATCCATGCTAAGAAGCAGGAGAAGCCCTACTCACTAGGACAAGATTCTAGCCATTCAGACGTTGCAGTCTAGCTTAGTAATCTGTTACACTTTGCTGCGTGTTACACTTTAGACAGTGACACTACTAGAGGTAGTGGGGGGAATGCTTAGACTCCTACTACTACGAAGGTCAGGGGGACACGATTAGTTGTGTTATTCTGCCCTAAAAAACAAATCAATATTATCAAGGTTCTAGAGCTTGAGCCTTCCCTGGGGAAAAGAGACAACTACCCAGCCTTTGACTCTAGCTATATGTTTCTGGAATTCTCTTGCTGTCAGTAATCGCCTTTCTGTCAAATTCCCATTCGTTCGTTTATACGCGCACATTCACGCATGGAGATAAGTCTCTCAAGTCCACTTCACGAGAAAAGATGAACAAGATGAAGCTTTTTCAATAGTCAAACCATAATCTTTGTCCTGGAACACAGCTCCTGGCCAAAGAGGGCACATATGCGCCAATTGGCGGCGGGGGATCGTCATCGTGAGGTTGAGATTGAGGTTGATGAATTACTAAAAACAGAATATATATATCCATAGGTTGAGGAAAATATCTTAGAATCAAAGTGAATGTAACCTCATCAAATTCGAATAAACCAAGCTAATGAATCGAGTAAAAGGTATAAAAGCGCAAGAGATGCTTGGACGCCTAATCCTTCTATTGCAAAAATCTAAGAAGGTTCGGCCCATGGGGATGCGTGCCTTTATCTCAATAAATATATCACATCACTCTGAATTATTTCAGACTTCGGTAATTCACAGGACGGGATCGAAGAACAGGTAGCATGGAAAACAAAGTAGGCAGACAGGCAGTTGTTGTTAAGAAAGGAGTTGCTGTCAAGTTTGTCCAATATACAGTGCCAGATTCACATGGGAATGTCACTTCCGCAGCATACACAGAACAAAACATCGATTTGCAAATTGTGGCTTGCGTCATGAGAATCGAAAGCCATCAGTAGCAACGTTCGCACCGGCGGGGGGTGGGGAGCGGAAGTAACATCAAGGTATTAATGATTGATGATCACCAAACCCCCACCAAATGTGGTTGGTTATATACTCAGTAGCCGCACGGTATGAAAGGTCTTACGAAGTACAATTATCAATTGGTTTATGCAAGGAACAAGACACGGAGACAATTTAAACGGCTGAAATACAATTCGGTTATTTACCCAAGGCACGCTCTGAACACCTATCGCTATGCCAAATACACCTGTCCTATCCTGTTCCCTTTACCGATCTATATACCCTGTACCTTGCGGTAACTAGGTGGTTTGATCGCGCGTCTGATCAATTTCCCTGCATAAGGCGGTATCAGGGAGATAGCACTGATTGCTAGGACGCGCCATACAAAGCCCCTATTAAAAGTCATTAGCACAAGCCCAGAAAGAAAAAGAAGAGAAGAAAAGGAAGGGGTACATACCATGTAATAATAAACTTTAAATCAAAGTACCCTCCAAGGAACGGTATACTCCCCAAATACAACAACAATGTGCCCACGAGACTGAAAATCATCATCGGATGCCAAGTGGTAACCTCAAAGGCCACCATGCAAAGCTCGTTCAGTACCAGCACTGTAAAACTCACCGCTACCATCCGCGGCCCATCAACCTCTGTCAAGATCTGGCTAAGACCCTGGATCATGCCGCCTTGGTAGATAGACACAAACACCCAGACGAAGAAGGTGCGATAGGAGAGCGACGCGCCGGTTGTTAGCTCTTTATAGAGTTCCGGGTATAGGTTTGCAAGTTTCTCGTCGACATCTTTGTCGAGGACGAGGGAGAATACGGGAGCCATTGTGTACACGGTTGCATAGCCCACCAACAACCAATCTTTGTATAAACCCTCGGGTTCAAACTTGATTGCAATGCTGTACATAGTCTGGCAGACGGATATAATCAAACCGCGGTGGATAACAAATTGCGCGAGCTTGGCGCTGCGTTTATAGCTGTTGCGACCGTGCCAGACGAGCAACTTAGTTAAGTGGCAGAACTGCGTGATGGAAAAGTCTGCCGCGAGGGAAGCTTGTCGTCCTTCTTTGCCCACAATGCCAACGCGACGTCGGCGGCTTGAATCATGGAGACGTCGTTGCCGCCGTCGCCAATGCAGCAAATGCGCTTTTTGGTGTGGGCGCGGATGAGCAGTGCAATGTCTGCTTTCTGGGTTGGGGAGCACCGGCAGGCGATAACGGTGGGGAGGCGAACGGCGAGGGAGATGAAATCAGTGCGGAAGTGGGTAAGGAGGAGGGATAGACTTTCGCCATCGATGAGGAGGCATGAGTCGATTTTGCCGCGGAGGAAGTCAAGGTGATCTTGGGCGTTGTCTTTTCGTTTTAGCTTTGCTATGGTGTGGATGTGTTGGCCCCTCGCTACCAGTCGTGCACTAACGGCCACGCAACGTGCTGTTTCCACTTTGTCGCCTGTTAACATCCATATCTTGATTCCAGCATTTCGTAGGAGCTCAAGTGACGGCTTTACATCCTTTTGTAGCTTGTCTTCGACTCCAGTGACACCTAAAAGTTCGAGGTCTCGCTCCAGATAGTGAGACACAACTTGAGCCATGCCAGTATCTCGGTTGTTGAGAGCCACTGAAGCCTCCTTATAACTGCTGGCAAACTCCTTGTATTGCTGGACTGACATCTTCTTCCTACCAACAACCAAAGTTCGTAGACCTTCGCGGGCCATGTTGGCAGTTTCTTCATCGAGCCAGTCGTTGGCAGCGACGATTGAAGACATGACCGTATCAGCACCTTTTTGGAAGAACCAGATTTCCCCAGCTTCGATATTCACGATTGATGATGTCTCTGATCCATCCAAAAACTGGGCGATGATACCCATTCTTTTGCCATCTGATGTGAATGGGAATACCTCCAGGATGCGAACTCTGACGACAGAGCGCCCGGTATCCACTGACTGAAGTAGCATGCCTTTGCGATCTCGATGGATCAATCGTAGCCCAACAGCCTCTGTCCACTTGACGATAGCTATTTCATCAGGCGATGATGCCTGGTACGATGTCACGGTCTCTCCATTTTCTTCCTCGATTGTAGGCGTGACGTTGTGGCAAATAGCGAGTGCAAGGACAACATCACGAACACGTGATCCGATTTCCCTTCTGGTTCGAGTCGCTGTCACTGTTGAAGCAAGGAATGTTGACGAGGGTGTAATGAGCGTGGAAGCTTGAGCGCCATCCATAGACTCAGGGACAGAGAATCCTTGTCGGATATAAGAAGCCACTTCGTCCATTGCCTCATTGGCGTAGGAGACAGTTCCCACGTGGATCTTCTTCATCTCCATTTCGTTTTGAGTTAGGGTGCCGGTCTTGTCACTCAGTAGATACTCAATTCGCCCCAATTCCTCGGGTATTGTGCTAGTCCGCACTACAGTTCCCTCAATTCCCGAGTCTCGTTGGATGAACCAAGAGTAGACACTTTTCCCCATGTCTAAATTGACTCGAAGACTGATGGGAACGATGGTCGAGAAAAGTACCAGAAACCTCATGATCTTAACATACCACTTAATACCTTCGACATGCTCGAACCCTTCTAAGGCAACCAAAACGATAGAAAGGGTGAGAGTCAGGGCGCAGAGAATCTTCGTGAGAGAATTGATTTCATACTCAAGAAGGCCAGTCTTTGAACGAGACGGAGATGTTGAAAGCGCTGATCTAGTTTGCGGTCCAGTGTACACAACCACAGCCAATGTCGTAGCGTTCGAGGCAAGAACGGTATTTGCCCATGCTGTATTGTCGATTGTCAATGGTGATGATTCAGGATTTCTCTCTGAAGCGGCCTCGTTGAGGGGAGATGATTTTGGCACGTGGGGATCATATCCTATACTTTTTGGTAACAGCTCAACCGTTCCAATGAATTCGTTAACCTTCTTGTCCGGCTTTCCGGCAACGATACGAAGGCGTACAAACTCAGATGGCTGGAGATTTTGTGTAAGCGGTGACCCAAGTCGAAGCTTCCAATCCGTCTCGCCATCGAGTTGGTCTGTTCTAATAAATGTCTCGCCTACACCTCCAGCATCGGCTGAGGGGGAATTTCCGAGTCGCGAGGTAGACTCGAGTCCTTCGGCGGCAGTACCCGTAGTTTGGTCTATCGCAGGATCAGAGACTGGGTCTACCAGTAATGACTCCTCAATAATATCAGCAGCTGGCTCCGGTGTCGACGCTGATTCGTTTGTAAAACTCTTAAGAATGACAACGTCTGCCGGTACTCGCTGATCCTTACCCAATTTCAGAACATCACCAACTTTTAAGTCTCGTGATTTTCGTGTCACTTCTTGAACCACAGTTGTAGGACGCTGGATTCCCGAGCTTTCCGCGTTATCCTCTTCCTCCAGGATATCAGATAACCTATCAGGTTCGACTAGACTCAATCGTTTCGACTTGCCCTTCCCTTTAGATTTCAGTTTCTTCTTGACGTGATATCTGTCCGTATTCCCACCACCGGGTTTATCAAAAGACAACACCGTATATCCTTCTGAGTTCGCTTCATTGTCCCTTTTTCTTCGCTGAATATCATCAAACGCCTCCTTCCCCAACGTAATAGCCAAGACGAATGCTAGTGGTACAATATAAGTTGACAAATATCCTATCCGTAATGGTGGAATGGCCTGGGAAAGTGCGACGAGTAAAAAGTACATGTTGAAAAAGAAAGAGAATTCGTTATACAAGGTTCGCGGTAGAAAGCTAATAGGGGTATATTTCGCGTTAGAAACTGCATTTGCGGGAAATCGTGCCGTTTGAGTAGTTCCAACAGATACGGAACGAGATGAGGCGGGGTCATGGTCTTCCTCCTGGTCTTCAGCGCCATCCTGGGCTACTGGTGAGCTGCTAGAAGTACCAAGAAAGCTGGGTAGTCGTAGATGCGATCCTATATTGCCTTTCACCCTATTGAAAGCATCACCACTGGATCGTCGCGCGTGTCCACTCCCAGGGAGTAGAGGGGCATCATCTTCCGCGCTGTTCAAGCTTCCCCCCGAGTTTCGATTTGCCGCATCAACCCCCTGCTCATCGTCCAAGAGACCGTGTAAATCTTCATCATCCGTATCCCTCTTCCGCCCCAGATCTCCATAGCCTCTATTTCTGTTGCCTAGACCTCGCAGTCCACCCATACGCAGATTCCTTAACGGTATATGGCCCCCTCGTCTTTCTTCCGTTTTCCGGGGCTTCCGCGAAGAAGAGTTCGGTGGATGGGATGTGGTTATAGGATCGAGCTCCTGAATATCAAGGTCGAGATCGGAATCGGAATCGGCTTCATCGACGGGAGGATCGGGGGCATCTGGTTGATTGTAAGGTCTCGAAGACATGCCTCATTGATGCGGCGGGCGTGTGAGGAGGAGAGGACGGAAGTGGAGGGTTCCAGTGCAGCGGAGGGCAGTTTGGGGAAGTTTGTGAACTGAAGTATGGATGTATTGAGAGTTTATGCTGCCACCTTACGGAAAATAAGCTTGTCTCAGCCATGGGATGTTGACACGCGGTTGCACGCGGTCGTTCCGGGGTGCGGTGCAGGGTGTTCTTGGTCGCTGCAGCTCGCCGTACAACAAGAAAGGTGTAAGCTGGCCTTGTCGCGAACGATGATACCTTATGTAATTGATTCTCCGAGTCTACACTCTGATCTGTCACTATTAACGCCTCCGGACAATGGTTTTCTGGCAACTGTAGCATGCCTTTCTGCGCGATATCTTATTCTACTTAATCTGATTGGTCTTTTGGCGGGTATCGCTGTATAAGTACGTATCTGGTCTGGCCAGGAAAATACCCAGAAAGAAGGGGGTACAAGATACTGACATCTCCCAGTATTCACTTCTTTTCCTACCATTCGCGCCGTCGCCATGTCTTCTGAACCTTCGAGTGTATCCTGGCATCCTGCCTTTATGCCAAATTCATCCGCAGATATAATACATACAGAACCAATCCTGGAATCGCATTCGAGTACGTTTCCGACCGAACACGCCATCCTCGAAGATTCGAAACCGGATTCATCTATGAATCCATCGAAAATAGATACCCAAGAACTCCCAGCGGATGCTTTAGAAGACTCTGAGCCAATACCAGGTAATACTGCCCATCCAGAACTACCCAACCTCCGAGATGCGCTCGCGACATCCTTGGCAAGTCCAGGAGGGGTGGAAATGGACGAGAGTCCACTGCATAATGGCATCACGATGCCAGAAACTGCCGAAGAAGACAAAGCCGATTTCCCATCAGAAGCGCCTTCGAATGAAAGTAAACATCTCAGTACAATGTCGTTTGCGAGGACCGCGCAGGAGGTTAATTGGGGGGAGGATGATGAGGTCGATCCGGAATGGAATCTCTCTAGAGCGGATACAGACCCTTTCAAATTGATGGCCAAAACAGACCGGACGAACTCGTTTCCTCAAGTTCCACCGGCGCATTCCTCGGGGATAAATCACGACGAGGAACGTCTGCCTCAGAGCCAGGCGGAGGAAATAATGAATGAAGTTCAGCAGGAATCGAGAGATCTATTTGGAGACGAGGTACATGATGGAGAGGATGATTTCTTTGCTCAGCAAGGAACCTCGCAGCATGAACTATTCCCGGAGCCCCACCACGAAAGGACAGATGAAAGCGTTCAGACGGACTTTGGGCAAACGTACGGAGGTGATTTCATGCAGGGAGGAGAAGAAGACCAGGCCCGGTATGAGGAAGGTATTCCCCTTGTACAGCCCGCAGAGGGCGAGTCTGCTGATCGTGCGCCACCTGCGTTTATGGATGGCGACGAAGGAGATGAAGACTTCTTCGCCAAAGTCAGCAAATCAGAGCCCGCGCCTGATCAGTCTTTATCGGAGCCACCAACCCTGGAGAGGAAATCCACAATGCAAGTTATGGACTCGCTTCACTTCCAACCGCATCAGCAAACACATCCAGATATCACCGAAGACACCACCGAAGCATCCCAGAGCTCGTTAGACCGAGCAACAGGGGGCGGGGTAGCAGTGTCAACGAGCACCATCATATCCCAGGTTCTTGGCGATCCAGAAGCCCCCATTCATTCTCTTGGGATGGATTCTGGAGATGGAGATCTGGCCGAGAAATGGAAAGCTGCTTTGGCAGGTGATGAATTCCTGGATGATGACGATGAGTTTCTGGCGGATGATGAACCCGCTGAAAAGGACCCAGCTCTCGACCCAGCTGCCCTCTTTGGTAGTGATGATGAGGGGTTCTTGGAAGACACTGATGATCAAGATACTGAATCCAATACATTCAACCAAATGAGCCCTCCAATTCCAGCCCCTGTCACATCCCCGAATGGTCACGTGGTGGGATTCGATAGCTTGACTGGGGCAGCACAACCAAGACCACAACCAAGACCAACGAGTAGCAGCAGCAGTCGATATCTTCCAGCAGGTACCAATACAGCAGCGCCTCTGCCAATCAATAGTTATGCGCCTGCTGGGCCCATGTTGACAGATCTTTCCCGACCTGGACTTACTACTAGCTTGTCATCTCCTTATATCTCTCCAGCTACTTCCAGTTTCCCACCGCAACAACAACCTCAACGACCCGAAATGTCAAAGGCCCAGAGCTTCGCAAACCAGTCAAAGGGCGGCTATTCATCGCCGTATGATTTGCCAATGGAAGTCATGAAACCGCGGAAGCGTGTTAGCATGCAGCAGATTAATCATGGCTACAATGCACCGGCTGCAAGTGTACCACCACCGAGGAGTATCAGTATACCACCACCAAGGAGTACCAGTATATACACCCAACCAGATCTTCCACAGTCAAGAAGATCTGGCTCGAGTTTGTCACCACCCCAGAGCAGCCATTCTGCCCAGGAAAGTCGATCACAGCCACCAGCAGGTCCGTCCAGTGCTCAACCTCCCAAAACCATAAAAAAAGAGGCTAGTGGGTTCTTTGAAGAGCTTCCTATGTCAAGTAGACCCAAGCCTGCTCCAAGACACTCGACTGGATATGGTTCTCCGGCGATGCCTGGACAAGCCAGTGCCCCGCCTCAATTCCCAGGACAAGCGGCGCAACCACTCTACTCTCCTCCCGCGCAACAGCAACTGGCCCAAGGACCACCAGCGCCACAGGGTTTGGTCGCACCT
Source organism: Lachnellula occidentalis (assembly GCA_007821535.1). Classification (NCBI taxonomy): domain Eukaryota; kingdom Fungi; phylum Ascomycota; class Leotiomycetes; order Helotiales; family Lachnaceae; genus Lachnellula; species Lachnellula occidentalis. The sequence goes on along the minus strand of QGMI01000756.1, from coordinate 11,102 downwards.
GAACGAGTCAGTCCGTATGCATCTCTAACGACTGCCCCCGTACCTCCACCATCCATGGCGTCAAGGTATTCTCCAGCGCCACCACAATTACAAGCTCATACTGCTCCTCCGGCGCTTTCGCGGTATTCACCAGCACCCCCAATTCAACGTCAACAGTCTCAACCATACAATGCACCACCTGTCAATGCTGCACCACCTCCCATTCTTGCACACCAACCTCGAACGTCAAGTCCATTAGCACATTTTGAGAGGAGTCAAGAGCCCAGATATAGAAGTGATCCTAGTCTCGACCGCCGAAGTAGCTCCTCGGGATATGACTCGAGTATGAGGGCCCACCATCTATCACCCACCCGTGAAGTTGATGAAAGCGAGCAATCTACAGCCTCTCAAAACCAACACCACGGTTCACTGTCGCAACCAACTCTGTCACGACCACCCCAGAATATGAGACCTACTTCAACTCCGCCTCCACCTCCGGCAATGCAGCTTGCCTCACCACCTAAACGTGCGCCGTCGAACTATCTACCCCAGCAAGGATTGGCTACTACTCCGCCTCAAACATTCACACCCCCACAAAGATCACAGACCCAATCTCCCGGGCAAACATTTGCTGGGCCCAGACATGAAATGCCTCCATCCGCTCCATACCAACGACCAGCTTCCGTAGAGATTCCTACGTCGCCAAAAGCACAAGCAGGTCCAGCTATGCAACCAATATTTCCCCCATCTCGCGCTAGAGGCTTCTCCCAGGCATTGAATTACATTGCCCCTACTGATGGCCGAGAAGATGACCCTATGCAACGGTGGAGAGGTGCCCCTATCTTTGTCTGGGGTGCTGGAGGGACAATTTTCACATCATTTCCCAAAGACGTCCCGAGGTATGGCATGAATCAATCAGTACCTATGATTATTCGTAGCCCTGGAGAAGTGAAGACTCGAAATATCAAGGACATCAATCCTCTTGCACAAAGAATGACAAGCTTCCCTGGCCCTCTGAAAGGCAAATCCAAAAAGAAGGATGTTGCGGCTTGGCTTACTGCTGGTATCGAAATGCTGGAGCAGAATGCGTCGTATCTCCGAACGGCGACCCACCTTTCCCATGAAGACAAGCGGACCGAAGAACGCATCATTCTCTGGAAAATCCTGCGAGTCTTCATCGAAAATGATGGTGTTCTGGAAGGTAACCCAGTGGTCGAAAAGGCCGTTCGGGCAGTGCTATCTCCCGGCCTTGATGACGAAAACACGGCCGAGACACCTTTGTACGCAACTGGAGCCGATCTCTCGGGAATCACACATTATTCGAATTCTGGAACAAGAGCCGACCCGGTGGATGCTTATGCAGTTGACCAATTAAGGAAACACTTACTTCGTGGTGAGCGTGAGAAGGCTGTCTGGGAAGCGGTTGACAAGCGACTGTGGGCGCACGCTATGCTCATTTCTAATACCGTGTCGAAAGACCTCTACAAGCAAGTCGCTCAAGAGTTCGTGCAAAAAGAAGTCAAGAACATCGGCGAGAACACCGAATCCCTTGCTGCGCTTTATGAAGTATTTGCTGGCAACTTCGAAGAGAGTATAGATGAGCTTGTTCCACCCTCAGCTCGAGCTGGTTTCCAGATGGTCAGCACATCGGATGCTACTGGGCCTTCGAAAGATGCGCTTGATGGGCTGGATAGGTGGAGAGAAACTCTCGGGCTTGTGTTGAGCAACAGAAGTGCTGATGACAACCAAGCCCTCAATTCCCTGGGCAAGCTTCTATCTGGTTACGGTCGAGCAGAGGCAGCTCATATCTGTTTCTTGTTCGCTCGAAGTATTTCCATCTTTGGTGGTATTGACGATCCTTCAGTCAATATTGTACTCGTCGGATCAGATCACCTCAAACAGCCTTATGAATTTGACAAAGAGATGGAGCCTATTCTACTGAGTGAAGTATTTGAATACGGCATGTCACTTTCCAGCGTCTCGAATGTTGCAGCCTCGAGCCCTCATCTATCAATATACAAGATGCAGCATGCTACGCTTCTTGCCGAATATGGGTATAGAGAGAAAGCCCTCCAATACTGCGAATCTATTGCTGCGTCTATTACTTCTCAGACTCGAAGGTCACCTTATCACCATGCTCTGTTGGTATCCGCTTTGGACGATCTCAGTAAACGATTGAAGCAGTCTCCTCGAGAAGAGACTACTGGGTGGATATCGAAGCCTAGCATTGACAAAGTGTCCGGATCTTTAGGCTCACTATTCAACAAATTTGTCGCTGGGGATGAAGATAAGGAGGGAGCAGGATCGATTAATGCTGGAAGTGGAACAGAAAGTGGGCCTTTTGCTAGGATTGCTGGTGGCACTCCGACAATTAGTCGCTCGCCGTCTACCGCAGATATCTATGGTTCCTATAACGGAGGATTAGGCATCAATGGCACTGGTATTCCCGTCCCAACTACCAGAGCTTCGTCAAAGTACGCCCCAAATCGAACCTTTACACCAGAGCCTCTCACTGGTTCTTCTTATGGCTCCCGCCCTCGAAGTTCATTGGAAGAGAGTTCATCTAGTGAGCATCGAAGATACGAGCCTCAGCGCCAGATGTCACAAATGTCAGACTATCGACCTAACTCGCAACCGGCTGCGAATCATTATGCCCCGCAAGCGAACACAGGGTATGCGCCTGAATCAGCCTATGCACCATCCAGCGGCTCGCCATACGCTCCTCAACAATCAACCCGGATTACCGAGCAACCTCCTTCAAACATATATTCCTCGCCACAGCCGCTTAACAACTTTGGTGAAATTCTCACTGGAAACTCGTATGCACCAGTCGAACCGTCTCCCCAACAGCAATCTGGATATGAGCCTTCGAATTCTAGTGGCTATGAACCGGCTGCTTCTAGTGGTTATGAGCCACCATCTGGAGGCTACGAACCTCCATCCAGCAGTTATCAGCCTTACGAAGAGCCAGATTCTCCCGTTGGTACCGAAAACAAGAAGAAGTCTTTCATGGACGATGATGGTGACGTCCCACGAGCATCTGCATCACAGGAGAAAACCAAAGCGGAAAAAGACCGGGAAGCGGACGAAGCTTTCCGGAAAGCCGCAGAGGCAGATGGTGAGCACAGTATTTCCCCTCTCCTTATCATTACTAACGAATCCCACCAGCCCAAAAGTCCTCTGCAGCACCCGCAAAGAAAGGTTGGGGCCTCGGCGGCTGGTTCGCTAAAAAAGAACCCCAACAAGAAATATCGCAACCCGGGAAACCCATCCGCGCCAAACTCGGCGAAGCATCCTCCTTCGTTTATGACCCAGATCTCAAACGCTGGATCAATAAGAAAGGCGGCGATGTCGCGCCTACACCTACTGCTACTCCTCCTCCGCCACGCGCTGTTGGGCCGCCGAGAACGGCATCCGTGCCGCCTGGTAATGGGCATACGAGTGCGCCGAGGGCCATCCCAACCGCTATGAGGGCTGCAAGTGATTATTCTGGTGGGCCTATGGGAAATTCATTGACGCCGTCTGATGGGCTACCACCTTCGAGTCTGGGTACGGAGACTTTGGCGCCGCCTCCACTGATGCGAAGCGTGAGTAATGGCTCTGCGGCTGGTGGACCACCGTCTGCACCACCCAGCCGGCCGAGCACGAGCATGAGTAATGCGAGTGATATTGATGATCTGCTTGGTCCTGCGACGGGTGGATCGCGGAAGGGGACGACGAGGAAGAAGAAGGGGAGGGGGTATATTGATGTGATGGGCGCCAAAGGGCCGTCGTAGTGTGGAGTGGGAAATAGTATATGAATTAAGGTGATCTCCGTATGTGGAATGGGAAATGATTTGTGATGAGAGGATATTGGACGGAGTGTATATTAGATTCGGAATGGTAGGGGTGGGAAACTTAACACAGTTGTAATCTGTACTATAGTTATATTTTGCGCTTCTTATAAGCTCGCTGATAGCTTTTGGAATGGAGATGAGGAGTTCTCCGTATTTTTGTTTCAATATAGGTGCTTCTGGTTAATGATAAAGTAATGAGGCTGTATGCAGATCCACGTATGAACAAACAATAAAATTTCTCGCCAACCTACTTATCTATGTCCCAGTGATCTGAAGATGCCTCTCTGTACCTATATTTAATTGGTAAAAAAGAAGCAATTCGTTGGGAATTAGAGGTGGAGGTGAAAAGGGCGAGTAATACAAGGAGCTGAAACCCCTGCACTAACAATGCTTCACCGCCTTGGGATGACATCCTTGGGATGACATGCATGGTTGGCAGAAAATAAATATATCCACGCGTCGACTTCATTCTTGCGATTCTAACATTTCAACTCTATAGTAGCAACTACTACATGAAATTGGCACGCCCGGCTATGAGGCAATGCCTCTCAAGGCCACCAAAAGGTTCTTCCTGGACCACCCATCTACCATCGCCCCTCTTCCATCGACTTCCTCCCCTCAACCACCACTGTGCATTCAGCTCTACACCAACCCACCACCAACACGCCGGCTCCCGCTCCAGCCTCCCCCCCAAAACAAAAACAAAATGGTTAAAACTCGGCTGCATCCTGGCAATACCCGTATTGTCATATATCCTATACATAAACGTCTTCCCTAGCACCCCGAAAATCTTCGATCCCCCGCGCTTCACGCCGTTCTCCATTATCAGACGCGAGCAGGTTAGTGCCACGAGTATACTCCTTACGCTGAGGCCGAGGGATGCGAGGGGCGTTGAGTGCAAAGATCCTTATGGGGAATTTTGGGGCAAGGGAACGTGGAGCGTGGAGGTTAAGCAGCCGGAGCTGCAGATCGCGAGGGCGTATACGCCGTTGCCGCCGCTAGAGGGGGGAGGTAAAGGTGGAGGGGGTGATTTGAGGTTCCTGATTCGCAGGGAGCATCGGGGGGAGGTGTCGCGGTATTTGCATGGGCTGCAGGTGGGCGCGCAGGTTGAGTTGAGGGGGCCTAAGATAGAAGCTGAGTTGCCGGCCGAGGTGTCGGATGTGGTGTTCTTGGCTGGAGGTACGGGCATTGCGCCTGCGTTGCAGGTTGTGTATACATTGCTGGAGAGGAGAAAGGGGGATATGGATAAGCTGCCGAAGATACGCATTGTTTGGGCAAACCGGAAACGAGAGGATTGTGTAGGCGGGGGTCATGGCACAGATCGTAATACTCTTACGGGGAAGGGGAACGAAAATGCTGCTCCTGGTTACATGGTCCGGGAGCTTCAAAATCTGCAGGACAAATACCCGGATAACCTCCAGGTGCAGTATGTGGTTGATGAAGAAGGCACAGTGCTGGACCAGAAACGCATAGCACCGCTGCTCAACCCAACACAATCTGACGCCAAAACAGTCAAGTACTCACCTATAACAACACGCATCGACTCGAAGCTGTTATTCGTGTCTGGCCCCGAGGGCTTCGTGGAATACCTTGCCGGCCCCAAGAAATGGGAGGGCGGAAAGGAAGGCCAGGGCGAACTGGGTGGCGTTCTACGACGAATGGGAATTCGGGATTGGAAGGTCTGGAAGCTATGAACTGGACTGCATTCGAACAAACTATTCTTTGTGTCATCGAGTATGGATTCGATCGAGCCTTGGGGTTTGATGATAAATATACATCGATTGAGCGGGCAAAAGGCAAGGCAAGTGGTGTCCTGCATCCGCCACAACACCAATGCTCTCGAGTTCCCCTATGGGAAACCCCTCGATACATCACGCCGCATCACGAAATGTACCGCTATCAGTACAGATCAGACCATGGTCCAGTATCATGGACTTGTACCAAAACATGTATATAATACATACCCTACTTGCCAAAGCCAAAGCTGCATAGCCCGCGCTAACAGCCTCATTCTGTACTCATAAAACTCTCCCAGAGACCCCTTTCTCCCCTCCTCCACTCCACAACCTTTTCACGAATACTCTCATCATCACCATCATGCCACTCCTCAACCATCTTCCCCACCCTCCGCACAGCCTCGTCCCGCCGTTCCGCCTCTACCCCCTTCCCACCTTTTATCAAGCCATGCCGTCCGTCATCAATAAGCCTCATCGCCACCGCAACCTTGACAAGATTCATCGCCACCGCCCTCTGCCCCTCGACAGCAGGCGCAAGTCTCCCTATATGCACGGCAATGTGCAGCCGTTCCTCATTTGTATTCAGCATTCCCGACACCGTGGAAGCATCGTCAGCGATCCGTGGCCAGCGTAGCACATTAGCTTCGCCTTCCAGGAACTCCTCCAACAGGTCTTCCATTTCCTGCACAAAGGCCTTGCATTGACCATCGAGTGCCGCGGCGTTGGGATAGCAGGGATAAGGAAGCTGCCACAGACGGAGTTTCGTTGTTGGAGGCAGGATACTGCGATTGCCCTTTTGCGAATACTCGTTTTTCCTCGCTATCACCAGAGCAGTTACTTTCTCGAGCACGACTCTACCGGAGGTCTGCCATTTTGCAACTTCAGAGCGCAGCGAAGCTGCATCTGTCCTGGGGCTCGTTGCTTGTGATGGATGCCGCAGGTCCTGGACGAAATCGGCCCATATATCTGTGTATTTTTCTTCGTATTTATCTAGGAATAGCGAGGCGTGCGAGAAGATCATCCGGAGAATTTGTTCAAAAGAAATAGGGTTCTGTATTTGAGAAGAGGAATGAGGAGTTGGTTTGGCGTGGTGGATTAGGGCTAGTAACGTCTTGGTTCCAGAGTTGTTGAACCGATCCATGCTTTTCCCGAAGATGGAGAGCCAGTGCTGGACTTCGGGAGTATTGCAAATATCGGTGTTTATTCTGAGGGCTTTGTTGAAGTTTGCTAGGGTTGCTGGCGGGGATATGGTGAGGATGATGTATTGGTTGAAATCTTCCAGTACTGTTTGCGGGAGAAATTCCGCATACGAGGTCAGGAGGGTTTGCCATACTCCTGGGCTAATTGGAGTTGATGGAAGATCGTCGACTGTCAGGTCTACTTTGTGTTTAGCCAGGAATAAAGCTACCCATTTCCGATGCTCATTCTGAGAGAGCTTGAGAATAGGCAAGAGAAAGCGCGATACAAATTCATCCTTCAAGTGCTTGAGTTCGGGATACTGCGATCCTTTGGGGGCTGCGAAGATAGCTTTGAGAAGGGGTGGCAATTCTGTTGAGATGTCAGACGTCTCCGGGAGCGTTCCCGTTTCTCGAGCTTCCGTCCAATCCTCCGCCCGGGGTGGGCGACGTTCATTGATGCTTCCCACGACGGGTATAACTGTCTCTAAAGCCCTCATGATTTTCTCAACTAGAGGATCAGCTTTCCATCCACTGCCAGCTCCACCGCACAGGTTGTTCAGCAAGCTTAGCAGGCTGTCGAGAGTCGCGAGACGAATATCTCGGTGGGTGCCAGCCTTGAATAGCTCTACTAACACCTCTACAGCCGCTTCTGCGGAGATTAATTCGGCGTTATCCAGAAGTTGAGCGAGATATTTCACGGTCGTGACTTTGACAAGTGATTGAGGTGGTGCCGATTTGGGTGCCTCCTTCTCGCCAACTTGAACATACGATTGCTCTTCCAACTTGTCGCCGATGGCAGTAGCAAATGCAAGAAGCATTTCCTGTGCTTCTTTGGCGGGAAGCGATTTCATGAATGATACTGATAGCAGCCGTCTATGCCAAGAACTCGCATCTGGTCGGTCCAGTATCGTCCGAAGTACAAGCTGCTGTGCAAGCTGTGGCTTGTCACCATCCGCGAGACGTTTCAAGATTTCATAAGATAAGTTCTCTAAGTTATCATCTCCACGCTGGCGGTCTTGCTTCTTACGCCTCTCGGTCCCGCTTTGAATCATAGCCTTCGTGGTAGCAGCGAGGGCTGTAGGCTTAAGCGTGTCGAGAAGGCATTTGATCGGCCCATAGGCTCGCTTGAGGAACTCGACATTTACTTTCTCTAGCATTGCCAAAGTCCCGCCCCAGATTGCAGTGTACACATCTGCATCTGGACTCATGTGCTTGTGTAGGTCCTTGGCGAGAGTAACGCGTTTATCGATTGCGGCGCCGAATAACGATGCCACACCAGCCCAATCAGCATCTTGAAACGAAGGTTCTCGTTTCGCTATGCCCATAGTTTCGTGCAAGGTCATCAGGATGTCATTTGCCTTTTCCACTCTGGATGCTACTTCGTCTAGTGTAATGTTGGCTGGCAATGGCTCAGGTATTCCGGATAGCAGCTCGATGCCCTCGCTTGTCGTCACCGCATCGCGCCCGAAAACCACTTTCAGAGTAAGAGGATCACGGACGAAGCGTTGTTGCCAGGTGATTGTCTCACCGTAGACGTCGAGACTCCCGGTTGCGATTGCATAAGCTGCAGCTGCATTTGCAAAATGTGCTCTATCTGGTTGCTCCCTTGCTGCAGCTGACTTCTTCCGAAGCTCATCGACAGCTGCCTTGGCCTTCTCTTGCGTTTCTTTGTCGTCCCGCTGTAATGTGGTCAGGAGAAGAACCACGTTGAAGTTTTGCTGTGACTTGATATCCTGATTCGCAAGAATTGAGCCGCGACCAGGTCCACGCAAGAAGCTATGTTTCGGGTTTGCACGCTGAAGACCTTTCAGTAGTCGAATGGCTTGATCTTTGCTTAGATGCTGAGATATATCGCTTGATGTCCACGGCTGGTTCGCAAGTGGCTCAAAGTCGTCAACTTTATCAATGTCAATTCCTTTTTTGGGAATGTGCAGACAGTACAGCCGAAGCAACGGCCATCTCATTTCTGGCCGGACCTTTAGGTTTCTCGAAACTCGAAAGAAATTTTGGCCTATGGTATTCTGTGCACCACCTAGCTCTAGACGAAGGGCGGTGACGAGCAAGTCTTCGTAGGTCGCTGGGGCTCTGCTCCAACGACGGGCAAGCATGGACCAGAAGTCCTTTGATTGAAATGCAAATTTGAGCGCCGGCTTGGCCTCCAACAACTGCAGGCCCAGATCAAAAACTTTGTGCAAATCTTTCTTGGTCCATCTATTCTTCAAAGCTCGGCGAAGGAGAGAGAATAGTACATCAGCCTCGGAGGTGGTGGTGGGCCAACGTTTATTGTTGATATCTTTCAGGCGAGACTGCAAAACTTTTGTCGCAAAAGCCATCGATGCTGAAACTTTTGGGGTTGGTCCAGGCCAGGGTGGTTGGCGGTATACGAAAGCTTCAAAATATTGAGGAAGATGCTTGTCTTTACAGCCATTGCCAAAGATATACGCGAAGACACGCCCCTGGAGGAGGACTCCAAACGTCTTGATCAGACGTCTTGGAGACACTCGTTGATAGAGAGGATTTGATTGGTCTTGGGAATCTAGTAATTTAGTAACAAACTCTGGTGAGCATGCCGGGACGATCTGAGCGTAGTAGTGCTCAATAGGTCGTTTGTCCCGAGTTTGCAGTTTTGACCCGGGATAATGCGAGGGAAGCAGTGCTTGCAGCAATTCCTCAATGGCTTGCTCTCGCCCTTCCACTCTCTGGTAACTGTGATTGCAATGTCCGATTGCTCGCGAGAGGGCTTTCACTTCTGTGACGGAAATCGTTGCAAATATGTTGACGAGACCCTTGGTTCCACCTAATGCGTTCCATGCGGATTGCCATTTTTGAGCGTCGCTCAGGGCTTTCCCGAACCGTTCGATGGCTGCCGCCCGAATGGAACGTGACGACCCCTTCAGCATGCACAGGGCAATGGATCCAAGAGATTTCGACCAGGACAGAAAGACACTGATGATTTGAGGTGGTAAATACTCGCCATCGACGGCTTGGAGTAGTGACTGGCAAATTGCAATGTCTGATTCAGATTGTCGGAGATCTTTGAGATGCGATATAAACTCTTTCGATGTCCCATCTCGGACAAGAGAGATGTTGAGCTTGATTTGCGCCATCGTGATGCACTATGAGAGCGATTTTGAACAATGGCTTTTACATATATACCCCAGATGCACCAAACATCTAAGAGTCACGCCGGTGAGGTAGGTCAGTTAGCTCAGCTCCAACCCTTTTACGTACAGGTCAACGCCAAGGCATTCCAGCCGTTTACGTCACCTGACTGACACTGAAGACCTTGTGAGCACCGGAAGTCTAAGCCTGCACACCCTGCTTATCACGGATGTAGAGATGATACTGGATTAAATAGATAACATGCTGACTTTGACCATTCGACCTTTTGTTGCGATATGCAATTGCACGTATACCAGTCTTCACGTGACTATCAGCCCGCGCCATTACCCCTACCTAGCGCCGCCAAAGTCTATAAATACATGTAGAACTTAGCTCACTATCTTAGTGGCCTCAATATTCAAGTTTTGAACTTTACGCTATGATCGGATTGTCTGGATGGGCGGCTGCAATTAATCTGGAAAGAGCATGTTATTGCGCCGTCGCGTAAATGGCGATCTCAAGGAAGATATATCGTTTTCTATGCTATTAATAGGCCGTTGTATGTAATCTACTTCGATATGTCTACAATATTCTAAGAGCCCTGAATCACTTCTAGTTTAAAACATTAAGACTTAAGTAGCCCGAACTCAGATCAATTCCCGTTAGCAGCCCTAGTTCTAGCATATATTATATTATATATCTATCTAGGAAATAAATAGTAAGTATGAAGAATGCTGGATATTAAACTGAAAGCCGAGGAAAGATCAATCAAGATTTACTAGTACTTCAAGGTCAAAAGACACCAGGCTATTAGAGTATCTTAGCTAGTTTACTAGTGACTTGACAGATTTTCTTGATGCTTTTATGAATTAATTGACTAAAGCATCACCTATAGAACCAACCTGAAAATCGCTGCTGATGCACTCTAATGACCTAGAGTTTTGGTACATTATTCAGCCACTTGTTTGATTCACGGAGAGGGCGTCACAGGAACAGTAGAGTTCGGGCAATGCTGTAATTTTGATCATACTAATATACTATCAGGTAGGCCGATAACTTGACAAAACAATCTGTCCATACTGGTGTATCGGTAACATTTCCGCCTCTCAGTGTCTTCACAATTGACCGCGGTAGCGCTACATTTTCTTTCCTCCAAGAGCAAACCCGAAAGAAGAAGACAACACTTCCAAAAAACACCAGCACAATACTCGAGTAGCAAATCATCTAAATCGCCACAACACCCGTAATCCTCTCAAATTCCTCCTTAAAAT
>QGMI01000755.1:0-19654 GCA_007821535.1 Lachnellula occidentalis | reverse complement strand
CTCTCTCCTCTTCCTACTCTCTCTCTCCTTCTTATATCCTCTTTCTTAATATATAGATTATAGCTTAATATACCTAGTACCTATTATATATAGCTACCCTATAGCTAGAATAGTTAAATTTATAGTAATAAATTATAATAATAAATTAGGTAGAGATAGCTATAGCTAGAGCAATAAAGGTAATATATAGTATAGACTTAATAAAGTATAAAGCTATAAAGCTACTATAATTTAGTAGTACTACGATTTTAGTATTCTTAAGGTTATATATAAGTATTATTTTCTTCTAATAGCTCTAACTCTAATTATATTCCTACTACTAAATTTAGGACTATTCTAGTAGTTAGTACTAATATAGATAAGAGGGCTCTACTCTAGGGGATCTAATAGATATATAACGGCCTGTTTTCTTCTAATATCTCTAACCCTAATTATATATTCTCTTTCTCCTTCTTATACCCTCTTTTTTAACGCATAGATTATAGCTTAATATGCCTAGTACCTATTATATATAGCTATCCTATAGCTAGAGTAGTTAAATTTATAGTAATAAATTATAGTAATAAATTATAGTAATAAATTATAGTAATAAATTATAGTAATAAATTATAGTAATAAATTATAGTAATAAATTATAGTAATAAATTATAGTAATAAATTATAGTAATAAATTAGGTAGAGATAGCTATAGCTAGAATAATAAAGGTAATATATAGTATAGACTTAATAAAGTATAAAGCTATAAAGCTACTATAATTTAGTAGTACTATAATTTTAGTATTCCTAAGGTTATATGCAAGTATTATTTTCCTCTAATAGCTCTAACTCTAATTATACTCCTACTACTAAATTTAGGACTACTCTAGTAGTTAGTACTAATATAGATAGGAGGGCCCTACTCTAGGGGATCTAACGGATATATAACGGCCTGTTTTCTTCTAATGTCTTCAACCTTAATTATTGCAACAAAAATAGGAGGGCCCTACTCTAGGGGATCGGACGGATTTCTAACGGTCCGTTTTCCTCCGATCGCTCCGACCCCAATCACACCCCTGCAGTAAAACTCGGGACCACTCCGGCTCTATGTACTGCATTATATAGAAGTGGCTATTTCTCACCCCACGTGATCAAAGTCGGTCACCTAATCGGGACATTGCAAGGCAACCGTCCTGATTAGGACTCCGGCACAGCCACACTAGAACATACCTATCTCATAACATGCAAACCCAATATCAAATACAAATTATGCCATTTAATTTTTAATCGTTCCCCAGGAATCAACCCATCATGGAAGGTCTCCCACCAACATACAGGGTCTTCCGTGACCAGCACGGGATTCCACAATTCGAGCCCAAGAGAGGCACCCAGGCGCTGAAAGATGCATTGATATATGCGTTTCCAGCCTTGGAGACAGAGTTGCAGCTCATGCAAGCAGCATTGAAGAAGTTTTTTGATTCAGAGCGGACAACATCATTCGTTTGTGAACTGCCCGAGAACAGCTTGCAAGCCAGTCTTGCAAAGAAGAGGGAGGTCCCTGTGTCTCCAGTAAATGCCGCAAGGGCGTCTTTGAGAAGTTGGAAACTGCCAGGGGCTCAACGAACATCCTCGCGATCAAGTTCACGACCCTCATCCCGAGCATCGTCTCTGGCTGGTTCAAGAGCGTCCTCCCGTGCACCATCGAGAGCGGACACCCCAGCTCAATGCGCCGCTCTCGAACCTTTGGTCGAAATTAGAACAGGTGGAATGATGACAACGTGGGATCTGTCAAGTGGGCAAGAACTGGAAAAGAGAAGAAGGCAGCCATACGACCCAGTCAAGCGTCGTAAAGTTGCTGAGAATAGGGGGAACGCTTGTGACAAGCATCGAGCTGCAAAAACAACCGTGAGTTGCAAACTATACATGCGAACTACTAGATCACCTTTCTTAATACTCACAGTGCGATCCGGATGAATGTCCTCAAAACAAAATACACTTGAAACCGGTAGACGACAATTCGAAAGGGAGTTGCACATTGAGGGGTAGAGTGTCTCAAGTCAGTCTATCTCGAACCAATAATACCACGAATACTGGTACATTAGACCCAGATAGACAAAACACAAGGTATCAAGTTACTTCTTGTCATTTCCAAGCGGCTTTTTGCTAATGTTATACTCAGAACCGATACAGATCTTGTTCCTTGCCCGATACCCGAAGCTGAGCGCGTCCCTTCCCTGGCTAGATCAGATGTGTTCTGGGACACTTCCGACCCATTTCCTTTAGAGTTTCAGGCCGAAAGCTCCATGTTAAGCTTCGCAGATATAGCTAGTAACGGCGACTCTGGTTACTGGACAGATAGCGATTGTGCTGGTTCCATTCCGATGCATTCCTGCAGCAGCTACCCCGCCTTTTCTGAATCATCGTTTGAGCCCAATCACTTCCCCTTAGGAGTCGAGAGTAGTGACAACAACGGCACGCCCACTGAGGAACAAACACTTCCTAATGTCTTCAAGACAACCAATTTAAGTCTCAGCCACCAGTGCATAATGGAAGCTCAAAGTTCCATACTCCCGCCTCAAGGCTCGCCAACGCTTTTGGATGGGAATCCGCATCAAGCATACACCCCACCATTGACAGAGAGCCCCGACCAGATTTTGTTAGAGCCTTCTGCTGGCTGGTCGGACGAAGCCTTGTTGTGCAATGAAGACCCATTCATGGGGAGTTGGGCAAGCCAGAAAGCAAATCATCACTTCCACGACTACGACTGGGTATTATCTCACGTGGAGAATCTTTGAGCATGCTGCGACCCAATGGCCAAATTTACACATCATCTCGAAATACAGTCTACATATAATCCAAAGTCAGCCTCGAGATACCCATTGGAAATTATTGGGAGGATGGCAACTCTCCGTTAGGCTAAACTTACGTTCATTGAGTGTGATCCTCCTCTGTCCCTCCGACCTGGGCGACACGAGTTTCACGCTATGCGCCAACTTCAGGATCATCAAGAACGTCAGTGGGATATCCCGAATCCCTTGCTTGCGAGATCAACTTCATGCGACATTGAATCCGATATTCCATCTGGTTTTGTTGTTCATCCTCGGGATTTCGTATGGTTGGATCCTGTGAGGAGATTATGCTTGGGTACTGGCAAGCGGGTAGCCAACAACGCACGCTGTAAAACAGTCCAGGCTGATGGTCATGAAGTGCACCAAATAAGCGAAAGCACAATGCCAGTGATTGATGGCTGGGTTGTATTACTTGAAGGCACTGGTGACTCCGCCAGCCACGATGGAAACGAGGGTGTAGCCAAGCAACCAAGCAACCTACGACTCCTGGTCCTACGGCGACAGCATTTCGCGCCGTGAGAGGGATGAGCGCCGCGCACCACCTGAAGTCAAACTGGCGGGAACAAAAGCATGATATGAACGTGGAGTAGCTGCCAGCTGGTTGACCTAGGCGATTTTGTAACAAGTTTCTCGGGAAGTTTGGATTGTGCGCACCTTTCCAATGATGGTTAGCCGACCATGGCTGTCGTCTGGGTAGCCAGAGAAACAATAACAGGATTCCAGAAAGAACACACAGGGCTATAACTAGCGAATCATCCCCGGGATATGCAAACCGACCCTCCATCACAATTTGGCGCGGAGCCCCAGCCAAAGGCCCCGGAATTATCAAATTCAAGGTCTATCACTGGCATTGCCGTGGCGAAGATTGTTTGTTCCTACATGAATGGTCTGGGGGATCTTCCTACATGCTGAAGGGTCTGAAAAGTGTTGCCGTCCTATGAGGAGGCTGCTAGAATCGATCATATCAAACGTCGAATGGCAGCGCTTGGTTTCGTGATGCCTTCACCCTCGTTCGTGAAGGACGCCATCTCCGCTTATGTATACTATTCGTTCGGAGGACGGCTTAGCTTAGAAAAGGCTGAAAAGTAATCGCCATAACCAGAAAATCTGACATGAGACGAAGTAAAGCTGTTCGTATTTCGCTCGTTACACGTCTCAAATTTGTTTATTTCCTTTGTTGGAACTAAGGCCAACCCTCTGTGTGCATAGGATATCATATAAGCCTATTTAGATAATTCAGTTGGAGGGTTTGACCTTTGCAGTTTCGAGGAGCATGCTTTCTAGTTGCAATATAGTTGCTCTATTAGCACGTGAGAATGATTAAGCAGACAGAGACTGGCTAAAAAACCAGAGATCCCGCTTTCTAGCTAATCTCAAACGATAGTATATGTATTCCGTCTACTTATATCAGAGGATCTTTCTACTATAAAGAGAACGTGTCTAAATCTAAACCCGTCGGATTCTTGTGTTCCTCATTCCTCATTGTCTGTCAAGCAAAATGCTTGGCTTCATCTCCAGCTGTGTTATACCGTGCAGCGTGAGCAAAAGTACCCACTAAAGGTAAGTAGCCTTGAGTATGATCAAGTAGATTGGAGTTCGAGTGGAGTAAAGAAGAAGTTTGAGTTGAGAAGCAGCAATACGGCTTTAGTTACGTCGTGTATATGTCTATTCACCTCAACTCAAATCACACACTGGAACCTTTTGGGCCTTCTCCAGTAAAAGCCATTACTTTAACTGAAAATACCTCGCGGTAGATATGTAAATGGGGCATTGACTTACACTAACAATGTGTTAGACGGCGTGATACAAAGTTGATGATAAGAAAAGCCGCTTTCTGTGCCTGACAAGGGTTGGACTCTGATATGTTTTGCTCGCAACTTCCAGAATATAAGACCTGACACCTGTCACTTTACTCTTCCACCTCGAGGATTGCTCCGGGTAACATTGAATCTCAGGCTAGCGTATAATTCACAAGAGTGACTAATCTCTTCCAATTCCTTTCTGCTCAGCTGGCGACTTCAACTTTGGTAACATAGATCGACAACACAAAGCGACAACCACAGCGACAACCACAATGTCGGACCTAATTCCACTACCACTTCGCGTCCCTAACTACAGTCGCGGATTCTATCAGCTTGCCTTCGAGGTGAAGTACGATGGATTCGTGTCTGACGTGCGCGACATGAATCCCACTTCGGTTTTTGGTCGGGAGGAGGCAGAATCTCTTTGGGTTGATCTTTTGGGCGACCTCCACTACTCCTTCATGAACACCGAGACTCGAGCTACGGATGAGAAGAAAGAGCATATGCTTCAGATGGCGCTGCTTCAGGTAAATGCACTTCCACCCCTGACCTTCCCCCTCTTACACACGAGTTGCAACTGACATTGGTGTTGCAGCCGCACATACCTTCGAAGAAACTGGCTCAATTCTGGCAGGATATGGGAGAACTGGAGATTCCGGTATGCTCCCCTTTGTTCCGTCGAATTTTCCGCCATTCACTTTCGCTAACTGTACACAGAGCCCCTTCATCGGCGTCCCACTTGACGAACTCATGGACTACGAAAACTCCAACGACGATGGCTCTGATGAGTCGCCATACCTGTCGACCGATACCGATACCCAGACGAAGGCCGAGATCGCGGAGGAGGAATTCAAGTTTGGACAGATGACGGTGCTGCGTCTATTTTCAGAGAGGCGGAATGAGGGACGCGAGGCTGGGATGGAGGAGGCCTACCTCAATTCGCCGGCTTTTGTAGCTGGGTTCAAGGAATGGCTGGCTGAGTCTGCGAGTGCGAATGCGATCGAAGCTGGCATTGATAAGGATGTGGCTGAGTCTCCGGCCTTTTTGAAACTCTTCGACGAGGCTTTGTGAGTTGGCACACGCGTGGGAGAGAGAGAAGAGTAGTACGTAGCATGCTGAGGCAATTGGATGGAAACACTATGTAGTAGCGGCTTTCAAGAAGCTCGTCTTTGAAAGCTTCAGAGTCAAAGTTGATAGTCCACAATACAACTCCCCTCAATATCGGCTGTGCAATCGCTCTGATCATATATGAAACCAAACGTGCTCGTAGAGTTCTCCGCTGCCCTTTACCTGTGAAGTCTATGCTGGTGCCAGAATAGAAAAGCCAATTTGGTGAGACGCCTATCAAGTCTAGCCTACCTACCTTAGGTAGCAAAAAGAAAGGTGCACAAGAGAACTGTGCACGTGAGACTTCTCAAATGAGGTAATTGCTTATAAACATAAAGGTACCTATATACAAGGCTAATCATCGGCCGACCGTGGGGGGTATATAAGTTAAAATAAACGCTTTTTTACTTCGCCAGCCTTGATGGCGCAGGCGGGAGTTGCAAGACTTCCAATTACTTTCATGACAGTGCGGGGATGTTTGGGATTTGAGCTTCGGTTCGTCTCTTCATTGTTGTATTAACGGCCTCTACTCAGGTGACTGAGTAGGGATGTGACCAACTGCTTGGAATTCTGCGTGGGTATTCGGGGCCATCTTCTAGAAAATGCATCTATGCCGTGGGTTTGACTCCCTCAATTGACTCGTTCTGAGTACAGATGATTTTTTTTTGCCGTTTTTTTGGTCATTTTTTTGGAGGTTTTAACGAGGGTAGGCGAGGTATAAGCGTCGCTTGGAGACTTTGAAGGATTGAATGTATCTAGGTTGGTAGGCAGGTACGGTAGGTTTGAAGCATGACGTGCTTGTGGAATCTAGCTCCGCTCCTAACCCCCACATTTGACGCCTACGATACTAGAAAAGATAGATCGAACACGCAGACTCACTATAATTCTAGTAGCAAAAGCGAAGCGTATGAATAAATTTGACGCAAATTTGTAGAAAAGCTGAGCGAGGGCAGTAAAGGGGGGCCGGTCAGACTTTTGCCCGTCTAAGCAATATATATTACTAAAAGAATTACAATTTTACTATAGAACGACTCCTAGATAAAAGTCTTAGACCTTGGTACTCTACTATAGATTGTTTCACCCTTAAATTGCGTAGAATAGAAGCCGTAGAACTCTCTATATAGTATCAACAAATTGATAAACTAAATAGCTACTTTAGTATTTAGCTCATATAATATATTACTTGCTTTGAAGTAAGTTATTTATACCTACGACGCTATTATATTGCTATTAGGCTAATAGTAGAAGTATAAGAACTAAACTATAGTATAGGATATATATGATATACTTAGTTATTAGAGAGAGAGAAGAGTTCTAGTAGCCCAGATTAGGCTTAGCGCCTATTATGTCCTATACCTCGTAATATAAAGTAAGCTACCTGACTATATTCGGCGCTATCTACCTATAGAAAAGCTTTATAGTACTACTAGAACTTGAAGATTATAAATAAATAGCTAGCCTAGTACTAGCAGATTGGCAAAAGCGAAGTAGTAAGAGTAGTATGCCTAAATGACTATAGGATATTTTTGACTAGTAATAGAGGAAATACTATGAGAATGCTACCTAGTGCCTATATGCCTAGCTAGCTAAAAATACCTAGTTAAAGCATTAGCATACCAAAAGCTATAAGAGGCCAAAAATAGATATACTCCCTATTGTAGTCCAGTAGGACAAACAAGATATCAACCCAAAGTATACACAGATAAAGTGAAAGTGGTGAGCGCTCGAAATGTAAGAAGCAAAACTACTATTCATAGTTATTCCTAGAGAGCAGTTGCGAACCAAGCGGAGTCATATGGTCAGCGTTATCAACAGTCGCTTCCCCGCAACAGCACTAGCGTCACAGCACTCACTGTCCGTCAACGGCAGACTCGACACTGAGAGTCAGGAGTACTTCAGTACTCTTCTGCCCTTCCTCGAAATTTCTCCTTTGCACGCAACATTCATTTCGTCTAGCAACATAGTACATAACAGCATCATTTCTTTTTGCCTTGCAAGAAGTGCAGCAGCCTCTCGCTTGAGATCAGCAGCCCCTTGACTCTTTGGCAGCGACCCCTTTCCCTTTCAACAATAACACAGCATTATTAACCATTATACACCAAAGAATCAATATCACGCCACCAGTTATTATTCACCAAACACCCTTCCAACAATACTCAGCCACAAACAGTCATATACAATAAATAGCAAAATCAGCGGTCGAGCAAGCACGTTACGAACTGATCATTCAACCAGAACCAAAACGAGTATCAATAAGCAAACAAATATGCCTAGCACCGCTCCCATCTTTTGCTGCACAGCAGCCGTCCCAGTGAGAACTTCCATCGACAACAAACAACACCATGATCAAAACCGCGAAGTACACGATGCGATCTTCCGGTCATTCCTCGACTTCGCCATCCGCCGACAACGGGCGGGTGACCTCCTGAAAATCATCGCCGATGGCGCTGGCACCTGTGACAAGACGACTTCACAAACTACTCCCCCACCACCAATGTGCATCCCACCTTTCACACTCGAAGCACTGAAAGACAACCCCCTCACCTCTCCAACGCTTTACTGCATTCACCTGACCTCCAGACGTGACTTCGGCCCCGTTTATTCGCACCGATACTTTGCGTGCCCAGAAAAACTTGAGGATGATTGGAGGGAGATTTCACTGGTGCAGTGGTTTGCGGAGGGTGCGGTGAGATTATCCCCAAAACAATTTTATGAACTTTTGAAAAGGTGTTGGGAGGTTGGAAGCCATTTCGGGAGCTTATATGGCGGGTCTCGAAACCGCTCCTCAACCCCGCGGCTCTCTCCACACCGTCAAGATTTTGCCATGCTAATTGGTTGATAGCCGTTCAAGATGAAGGCGGAGAAGTGGGATATCAAGTGTGTTGGTGATTCGACGTTCTTTCGGTTGAGCTTGAGGCCGAATTTGGGGATGCGGAAGAGGGAACAGGTAAAGTTGGGAATGGATGTGGCGGAGCTGGAGGGGGCCATGAATGGGTCCTGGGAAGGGCTTGATAGCCAGATTCCCGAATGTCTTGTGGAGCAATAAGGGTGTCTTGCCATAACATAGATAGGTATTTTGGATTTGGATGTGCGAGTGGTAGGCTTGTGGAATATGTCAAACCCACGACACATTAGGCTGGATAAAGACTTGAGGATCAGAGCGAGTGTTATTTTCGGAATATACCCATAGAACAATGAAATTCGATTCGTTGCTCAACGTTATCCACTTGAGTGAGAATGTGGGGACCGCTAGATTGATCTGATCATCAATACTTTATCGTGGAAACAACTCGGAAACAAGCTAATCATTATACGAATATCAGACTGTGTAAAATGTACGAAGCAGGAGACCAGAACTGAAGTATTCACATATCACAAGAATTTGCCGGAAAGCAATAAGCATGCAATGATAATGTCTCAAAACCTCACCTCGCCAGAGGAACTCGCCTGCACAGTACACAGAATGTAGGTAGCCCAGGGAGAAAGACTAGACCTGGTCCATTGTAGATCTCGGCATCTAGCCTGGAGTCGATTGTGAGTGTGATGTGCAGTACGGCATTTGAAGTTGTTTGTGTGAAGTGAAGGAAGAGTTGAGTGAAGTTATTTTGTCAACCGACCCCAACCACCCACCAGTGAGCTCTCCCCACGTACACGCTACTCGGCAGTAAGTACATCCCTACTAGCCCGACGCCTGCTCTTGATTTGACAACAACACATTACTCCGCTGGGACGACCTCGACTTTTACTATCCGTACCACAGCACAACAGCCAACTGCACTGCTCCCAATCCATGCCCAATCCATCACGAGCGAGCGCACAACCACGAATTGAGCAGGTCAGTCGCTCTTTTATCAGCTTGAATCCCTCTTGCAATCCATCTTTCAGCTCCTGTAGTCGCGTACAAGGAACCTCGGCCTCGGCTCGCTCAGCATCCCGAGTAAACATTGCTTGACGCTCTCGCCGACAAGCTGTCAGCAGAGTGCTACTCACAACACAAGAACCGCATACTGACGGTTTAATCAACGTAGATACCACGAATACGGTTCTAGATCGCCCACCATGTCGGTCAAGTTCGAGAAAGATACGATTAAGCAGACGGGCGGGGTGGCGGGCACACAGGGCGCACCGTCGATGAAATCAGCCAAACACGAACTGGCAGATGAGATTGGGACAGCGTTGACTGGAGGCAAGGGAGATGTTGGCACGAAGGGTTACTTGGCTGTACGTTTTATTGTATCCAGCGACCGGGCTGGCTGGACTCTGTGCAGAGTGCTGATGACTTCTTCCTGCAGGCATACCTGAAGCAGCTTCAGACGAACCCTCTTCGCACAAAGATGCTGACATCCGGCACGTTATCTGGTCTACAAGAGCTTCTGGCTTCATGGATCGCGAAAGACCGAAACAAGAACGGCAACTACTTTACGGCTCGCGTGCCCAAGATGGCTGCGTACGGCGCGTTCATTAGCGCGCCTCTGGGCCATGTTTTGATCAGCATACTCCAGAAGCTGTTCGCAGGCCGTACGAGTCTGAAGGCGAAGATCCTTCAGATCCTTGTGAGCAACTTAGTTGTAAGTAACTTCGATTTCCGCCACCCTCTTCCCTGCGATGGCCACTGACCATATTCAAAGATCGCTCCAATCCAGAACAGCGTCTACTTGATCTCGATGGCTATTATCGCTGGTGCGAAGACGATCCATCAAGTGCATGCAACCTGGAAGGCCGGCTTCATGCCTGTCATGAAGGTCAGCTGGATCTCTTCCCCGCTTGCGCTCGCGTTTGCACAGAAGTTCCTTCCTGAACACACTTGGGTTCCGTTCTTTAACATTATCGCCTTCGTCATTGGTACTTATGTCAACTCGGTCACAAAGAAGAAGCGTCTCGCTGCTCTACGCAAGAGATATAACGACGAGAGGGGAGGCAGACCGGACGACTACCCCAGCGGACCGAAATACTAAATGGGAAATCCGTGGGGGATACGGAAGGGACACTGCACCAGTGCGACCGTGCTGGTTACATATTCAATGCACGCTTTTCTGATCTGGGAGAGTCTCGGGGTAAAAGGTTCTGTTACGGCGCAAACTATTGAATGATAATGAGTGGTTTTATTTGCGAACACCTGCATATACAGAAGTTCATGAGGATATTTTGCGTGTCATCTCGGGAGTGGCAAACACACAGCAGCCACTGCGCCTCGGATACTTGTATATTCTCTTGTTATTGGTTTATCACGAAGTAATTGTTTGCAGTTTGTACGCCTCACGTGACCATATTGTATTCAAATTGTAAGTTTGTTCGTCCAGTGTTCAATATACACGTTAGCATGCTACCTGACAGACGGGAAGGGAATCATTGCCTCGTCAGATGCCAGCGGCAGCTGTACGACATGACATATCTAGTGATGTGCAGTAAGCTTGTTCCTACAGGCCAAGAAGATGTCTTTATAGATTGTGTTCTCTCACTTTCAACGTCGGCGAAGATCTGACCTTATCTCGTACGTACCTACAGACATTCAGTATCACGTGTGCGGCCATTCTGCCTCCGGTCTCGTCGTTCTGGAATTAATTACCTGATACACTCTCTACATAGCACAGGATGATGGACCGGTGGCAGCTCACTGGTTATCGCGGTAGCCGGGTTGGAAGCGCACCTCCTTATGTCTATGGCGGCAGAGAACCTATCTCTCCACTCCGAGGCGGAGGAATGCGCGATCGAGGTCCGGGCATGGGGATGGGACCTGGTATGGGTGGCTTCCACGACCCCTTTTCAAGACGAGGACTCCGAGGAGGAATGGGCGCAAGGCTTCCCATGGGCGGAACTCCATACATTGCCGTCCCAGCAATGTCTCCCCTCCGCCCACCAATGGGGCGAGACATCGAGCCACGCCTCGCTCTCGCCCCAGTACGCCGCTTCTCCTCTGGCACAGACCCCCTCCCCCTCTACTACAACAGCTACGAGCGGGAGCGCGAAGAAGACTGCGACTGTCGTACTCGCGGACTCGGCCTCAGCGGCCACCACCACAACCCCGGCTTCCCACGCGATTGCAACTGCGGCAGCAACAGTAGTCCACACGGGCACGGGCACTCGCACTCGCATAGCGGGCACAGTCACCGGCGCGACGACGGCCTCGGCCACAACAAGCTCTTCAACGAAGAAAGCCACCGCGGCAGCAACTGCACCAAGGCGTCGGACTTCGACTTCCCCACCAAGGACATTGCAGTGCGCGGCAAGACCTACAGCGTGCGCTGCAGCTACCTAGCCGAAGCGTCGAAATTCGAAGCCGACCTGCAGAAATACGTCGACAAGAAGTCCAAGAAGATCCTCTCCGACCGCATCATCGAGATGCTGCTCTCGTTTATCAACCGCGAGTGGTACGGCAACGACAACGCGCTCGACGAGGTCACCATGAACGTGCTGTGCACCAACGTTACGGCTAAATCCGCCTTTGAGCATTCGCTCAAGCGGCTGCAGGCGTATGACGGCGAGATTGATCCCTACGAGATGAGTGAGATTTGCGCGACGATCCTGTGTAGTGATAAGGTTGATGATAAGCTGAAGGATTGGCTGAAGAAGTATATGCTGAAGGTTCCGGATCGGATTGAGGAGCTGGATCGGAGTCAGAAGTGGGCGGAGTTGATTGACGAGTTGCCGGAGGTTAGGACTAGGCTTGCGGAGTTGTTGGGGTTGAAGCCGCCGGTTGATGGTGATAAATTTAGGATTCTTTGACGGTTTGGGGAAAGGGGTTGGATTAAATCGGGATGGGTTGGATGGGGCTGGAGTAAAGAAACAGGGGGGCTTGCGAAGTGTGCACGACTTTTAATATGTTGCGATTACGAGGTAACGATGCGCTGTTTTCTTTAGCATGGAGTCTTTGAAATTGCATATCTCTTGTCTTTGGAGATGGATGCTAACCGGCGGTCGTTTTCTCTACATGACTGAATTATAGCACACAAAATCGCTAATGCTGACTTCTTCCAACTTGGCTTTAATGTGATAACAGTATTGTTTATGTCTCTGACTTACTGTTCAAAGTAGCTAAAACGCCTCCCTCTCCTACTTTGTGCTATTCCAAGAGGCGCTTTTTAATTTAGGGGACCCCAATGAGGAATATGATACTAGAGTAATGGCCGTGGAAACAAGCAGTGTAGAAACTTCTGTAATCTAATGATGGTACCTGTTTTTCCCAACGCAGCATCGGGCGACATTCTGAGTCGCCGTTAACGCAAGTATTGTTGAGCTATCAGGTCTCTTGTAGTTCATATATCGTTCAAGTCGTTTCTTTTCTTCCCCCCACCTAAATGGTATTCCTCCATAAGTATCGAAACCCTGTCAACCCCGCAACACTCCCGCACACCGCAACCAAGAAGTCGCCCATCAGCCCATTTTCCAAACTATAATGCACCGTAAGCGGCGCATACGCCAAGTCAACCACCAACTGCTTCTTCCACAGCGTCCTCCAAGCCTCCTCACTCTTCCCCTTAACCTCCTCATCGCCCTTCCCACCCTTCCCCCTCCTCACCTGCCACTCATGGTACAACTTCCCCAGATCTAACACCGTATGCGCCATCCAAAACCGCGAGCTCCAAACCCAAGCCCGTCCCTGCTTCTCGCCATTCCATCCCAGCACCCCCTTCGAGCTCAAATACGCCCCGTTCTCCAGATACTGGTAACACACATTGACGAAAACTTGTGCGTACGCTATGCGCGCCAGCACTTTATCCTTACTCGGATCAAGCAACGCGCTTTTCCCCC
This sequence comes from Lachnellula occidentalis, assembly GCA_007821535.1. Lineage (NCBI taxonomy): Eukaryota > Fungi > Ascomycota > Leotiomycetes > Helotiales > Lachnaceae > Lachnellula > Lachnellula occidentalis. The sequence goes on along the minus strand of QGMI01000755.1, from coordinate 6,171 downwards.
ACGCCCATAACCCCAATAATCCCCATAGCCGCGCAAAGATCCTGAAATCGCTGATCAGACTACTCAACGCCTTCAGCCGTTGCGCTGTGATTAGTAACCGTGAGCTCGGTATGCTTGAGGTGTCGATAATCACGGTTGTGTTTGGGGGCAAGGCGATAGCGGTTTCGATTAGCGAGAGGGCGTGTTTGTGGATGCGGGAGAAGGAGATGGAGGATAGGAGGACGGAGGTGAGGAGGGTGGTGTAGCGGAGGGAGCAGAGGAAAGAGTCGGTGCCACTGGGGCTGGAGAGGATTTTGTTGAGGCGCGCGATGGTGCGGTCTGTTTCGGAGAGGTAGAGGGGTGCCCAGGATTTGAGGGTTTGGATGGAGGGGATTGGTGGGGGTTTTGGAGGGGAGGGTGTCGGGATTGCGATTGGGATTGAGGAAGAAGGGCCCCCGTCTGGTTGGGGCATACCGGAAATTTCGGACATGGTGATGTTCTATAGAGGGGGAAAAGTCAAAATGTATTGAGATGTATATGAAGCAAGTGTGGATTCTTATACTACCGGTATCTATCCTCACTCGGAAGGGGACGCGCTGACATGCCGAGGTATATCATGTGATTCAACTTTCGAACAGGGGTCATTGCCTATCTAGGCTAGGTGAGTACCTCCGACGACCAGCTTTCGTCCGATGCTTTTGTTATCCTGCAATGATCAGGGCAGGCCGATGCCAGCTTTGTATATTTGTTGATGGTCCGAAATGACCCTTTAAGGTGAAGGCTTGTGTAGCAAATATCTTCAATTATGCTTTTACTGCCCGGAAACCAGCTCCCCTTTGCCCCGCCTAGTTTGATAATGCGAACCAGGTTAGGCTCTGGTTTGAGTCTATTATCTGTGTTTCCATAAACCGTTTGAAGTGATTAGAAGTCGTTTGCAGAAGACAACAGGTTCTGGTGGTTCTTATCATGCCCTCGCGCGTCCTCTTCATCATTGCTAGCCACAACAACTTCTCCATTTGAGCACTTTCCTTTTAAGAGACATTTATAAACCTTCGATTTCATTGCAACACTTCACTTGAGGCCTGGAACAGCATGACCAGCTTTGGGCAGTTTTGCCTCCAAGAAACAAGCGATGGCTGGAAGTGGCCGAGGAAGATGTTTCGAGTAGCTTTCGAGTAGCTTGTAGACTCTTCTCCTCCGATGTCCTTGGCTCAAGAATCTTCAGGAGCAAGATATCTCGTAGGATTGAGTCAAAGGGGATATCTTTACAGCATTATGTGTAAGTTGACGTGAGAGAAAATGACTAGTAAAATGAAGTCCTTTGCGACCACTTTGCTTTCACCATTGGAATAGTACATCCAACCCTGCGAAACCATCGAAATTCTTATCACGTATCTTGTGTTTCTCGCAATCTCTGTGATTAAATATATGTTGAAAGCCTCAACATACGAGAATGGAATGTGGGAAGCGACATGGCTTGCATTGAATTTTGTCCCTTTTTGCCGTCTACGATTCACATCTCGGTTCCCTTTGACAACAGTCACCAACATCCAGCGCCAGCAAGCTCTGCCAGACATAACTTTAACCGTCTCGACATAACTACTACCACGGAGCTATAACGATCTTTGACTCACAAAGCCAGGGAAAATTAACATCCGCCCCGCCGACCACACTGCACGAGATGCTACCTACCTTGCCGGCCAAGCAGGCATGTACTCGCAAAGTGGAGGCCTCCAAGGTTTCTGAGAACCGTCCAACAGCTATGGGATCGCAAATCTCATCGCTATTAAAAGCACGACGTCAATCTTCATCGCCCGCCATGAATGCTCCGCCCGCGGCTCGATATCAAGCTGTGTATCCCAACCATCATCACCAATGCACCCATCATATCATGACTCGTATTTACACGACCCAATTTCGATGCTCGATCTGTTTTGAGCAAGGTCATTTGGGATGGCTGTACAGGTGCGCTCAAGATAAGGAGCTTCTCCTGGATGACGAATGGGAGCGCGGCTTCAACTTCAAGGTTCGTGTCAACAAGAGCGCTTTCATATATAATGTGCTAGTCTAACAATGGAAAGATGGATCCTATCTGCGAGCTCTTCGACAGACCTAGCAGCCGCCCAAGAAGTCCCGAGTCGAGGATGTCAAGGCTGGCTTTCCTGAGTGAAATCACAGATGAGCAGTTCAAGACCTATTCACAATCGCAGATTTCTCAAGTTCTCGAGCAAAGATCCCATGTAGGTACAACGGCATTCCTTGAGTTCAGCTCCAGCTACGTATAATCCGTTCCAAAAGGCGTCTCTAACACTTCACAGCTCTTGGACGTCCTCGACAAAGCCACCAAGGAAGATCTTGCTTTCGCAAACAGCCAGCCTCTCTCGACATCCGTTACTCAACAAGGTGCGACATCGTTCAAGACAGTTCCCGAATCCGCCACAGAGAAGCCATGGCTGCTGCACGGCGAATGTCAATTCAAGGTCTGTGCCAGATGCAGACCTAGCTTCCGAGAGCGTTCATATCTCAGCATGGATGCAATCGCCAATGGCGATATTCCTGCTACAGCCGTTGCGGGGTTCGGTTTCAATCTCCTTGGCAGTCGTCCTGTTGTGTCCGCTGAGCTCGTGAAGAACATTGGGCTGAACCGGCTGAGACAATCACCTCCACTTGTAAGCCGGCAAAATTTCTTCTGCGTTCAAAAGGATCTAGCTAACATGCCCAAGCTTTCCCGGCCTTCCCCCGAAATAATCGCAAATCCATGGAACAAGTTAGGTCTTGGCATCTTCGCCGGCGACGAAGAGCCTACTTCATCCCACCCACCCGTTCCCGAAGATATTCCCAGCTCTACTGCCGTCCAGCAACCCAGTCCAGCCCTCATATTCCGCGGCTCCGATGAAGATCCCGACAAAACACCCACCCAAAGCTCCTTCTCCTTCTCCATCCTCCCTCCCAGTAATCCCTGGGCCCCCGCCTTGTCTCCTCAACCTCTCTTCACACATCCCAACACCTCAAGCCAGCACCTAGCTCTCGACACATCGCTACCGCATCAAACAGACGCAGAAGTCGAGGTTATGACTGAAGAAGCACGAAGACCACTGACGCCGATGGAGAAGGATGAGTCGATGGAGAGGAAGTTTGGGAGTTTGCCGCTTAGGGTTGGGGATGGTGTTGCGGTGCTGGAGGGGAGTGTGGAGTTGCATGAGGCGGATGTTATTACGCAATGCTGAGTGAAGATGTGATGTTGGTACGGGTCCTGCATGGGGGAGTTGATACGTGGGAGAGGGATTTGTAGGATAAGGAGTGGTGTTTGGTGGTGTCTGTAAAGGATATGAAGTTCGTAGACAAGAAAGGGGATCATTCAGAAGATCTGTAAAGAAAGAAAGGATGTGAACGCAGACTCCTTTCTCCTATTTTGGCGAACTTACAGCTTGCTGCCTTGTCCACCTCCCTAGAAGAGAATATAGAGCACAAAATATCTTTGATATTAGATCACTAGTATAGTTCTTCATTGTCCAGAAACTAGAGGGTTCAAATGAACGGACTACGAAAGTTACAGGTGCAGAATAGCCAATCGAGTTTATAGTATGTGAATAAGACCCAGGGGACAAAGCGGTAGACTTGGCGTCTAAGTGAGGTATATAATCACCCCGTACTTCTACTCCTTTGACCGAACAACAGCGTGCTCTACGGGAAAAAGCCAAAACATATGTTGTGGCTGGAGTAATTTGAAACGAACTTCGCGGCTCACTTATCTTGATGACTTGCATATCTTAAGAATGGAAGATATCTGATGGGCTCTCTCTCTTGAAGTATTAAGGTGAAATCGTCGGATGTTTAAATGACCGTAAATCGAGTTTGACAGCAGGTTATACGCGGCTGTTGCATGATACAGTAAAGGGATCGCTCTCTGCTAATATTTTGCCCTCACGCTTGTTCAAGCCGTGATGACAAGTCTGCAAGAAAATCCGTGTCTATGCAATAGAGAAATGCAAGTTCATAGAAAGCCCATGGGTAATGTAACCGCCAAAGACGTCCTTCAATGGCCACTCAATTTCCATCTCAATGTCCAGGGTGGACAAAAGATGTTCCAGGGTGGGTTTTTATAGAGATCTCGAGCCGTGGAATTGTGATTTGGGATCGTTCTTGCATAATGGACACGTTCCCAAGGTGAATCACCACCTTGATCTCTTCGAAACCCCGACCTTCTTTTGAGGGTATATAAACAGACTATGCTCGCTAATGGTTCTTGCCAAGTAGCAATAACAATAAGGAATCGGATACACGTGGGCCGCGGTGCAGTTGTCAAAATGCGAATTGCTGTTACTTATAACTTCATTCATTCAAAGAGATGCGATGAACTTGGGTTGAGCGTTGAAGCAATAGGCGACTGGGTTGCAAGTTGATACTATAATGTATATTAAAGGATTCTATGCAAGCGTCGTGCGAGTCTTTTCCTCTCGCAGCAGGGTGCAGAACCAGGATCTCCCATAACACCGGAAGAGAAAGACACAATATGCATCCAACACTATGAACATAACCCGCAATCGGAGAGAAATAATCCAACTTCCTCCGGTCGTAGCAAGAAAGTCCAACGCATCCCAATCACCGACCCGCTGACGGGGAGTCTTGCAAAGTATAGGGAGGGCACTAGCTTAGACTCATAAAATTCCAGCAACCAACCGGTGTAGTAAGTACGACACGGAAGAGCATATCAAACAAAGATTTGATGCAACATAGGCACTCGAGATTCAGCGGATAGACACTGCATCAGGAAAGCATTGCTTCATTTTTATAGCTAGCCTAAACCACAACTCAAAGGGGTAATAGACTGAAGTAAAGTGAAGTCAAAGCTTAAGGCATGACTCTTACCAATTGCCTTTCTAATTCAAAGAGTGTATATAAGCACGACTTTGATCAGAAAGAACTAGTTAGGAATAAACTAATGGACAATACGAAATTTCAGAGGAGCGCGCGAGCGAGTTAGAAGCTTGTAATTCCCCTCACTTGATTTTAGAACAAGAACTAGCAATAGCAGAAAGCTTGGAAATAGAAATAGAGCGTGTCGGAGGATATGGTGGGATAATATAGGTGAATATTATAAATATTAACAGCAAAGTTTAACATGAACGAAATATTATCATGACAACAAAGTAGGCATGTTTTTGCGAAGAAGCATACCTAAACGTGCTACGGAAGGTGTCTTTTTATTTGAATCGCATATCATATGCTCCATAATAAATCTTTCCAAAGACTAGCCATTGCACACGCACGGCAGCATGGGATTGGTTCCTTTTTTGGTTATTTGATATCGTTTGCAGAGTGAAACCAGTAGCTTTTATACTACAGCACCCCCTGTCCTCACTTTCCCCTTTCCCTCCGATACTTACAGTATACCATACGAGTAATCATACTCGCAACTCACAACGTTAACTCAGCGCCCTAAATGTATATAAATAACCCCTCCTCACAACTAGTTTCAGATCAACACCGTTCTAGTAGCTGGTACCAAGGGAAGCCATCGAGAAGACTGCAGCTAAACGCGGCCCTCTCCGTCAAGATCATACCATATAGTGAAGAAATATTTAACAAATGTTCTCCCTCCTAATCCATGACTTCGAATATCACTTATAGAATCTTTCAACAAATGAATGAACGAACGAGTAAAAATGACAGCAAACCTACTCTTGACAACACAACTCCACTCCACCCCCACAAACACAATTCCCGCTCTTACATACACATAAGCTGGAATGGAATAAAGCGCCTGCTATCTATTCCCGCATATCAAAAGCAAGAGGTGAATATCGAATCAGTGTTTCACAATTTCCAACGATCATGAAACCATAATGAGAGATGGATGAAAGTAATGACTTGGTTACGCCTAAACGCCAACGCACTCTTTTATATACTGTATCCCTTCCGCAAAAAACAGAAACCGTTTCAGGAGAGCGAGAATAGTGAATGATACATCTTCCTACAAATGCAGCTTTGCTGAAAGAAAGAAACAAAGAGAATATGTATATAAAACCCCTACTCCTCCCCTAAAACTTCTTCTTCCCATATGTACACATAAGTAAACGCACCCACATATACCAGGATGCCCTCATAAGATGCACCACCTTATTTTATAAACACACAGCTTTCTCACCAGTCATCCATTCATTCATTCATCCATCCATCCATCCATCCATC